>CAUYRT010017079.1:0-53607 GCA_963574885.1 Lepilemur ruficaudatus
TAATTGGAGTTAGACCTGGGTAATTCCAGCAATCATGTTGAAAATATTTAAAGTAGCTAAAACTACTCTTTCTAATCTCATACATTACAGATAAAACTGTGTATGTATTTGATATACTCCATATTTGTATATCCAAATTACCATATCCACAATCTATTCTTTTTTCTTGCATCCTTATTATTTCAAAATATAATCCACTGAGCCTTTTACTTTGATGTTTTCTCTTTTTTATGTTTTCTTCTTTTCATTCCCAACATTTTTTTCCTTTTTTTTCTCTATGGCTTCATTCTCTTCATAAGTTTTAAAATTATATTTTCATCCATGCCTTACAAAATATTTCTATTCCTTGTTTTAGACACTAATTATTTCAAAGCACTTCGGTTACACATCTGCCCAGATTTTCCTGCCGCCAAGTTCTAGTCACTAGTCTTTACAGCTGGGAGGAGATCAACTTCTTCAGCACAGCCCTGCCCAAACAATGTTCCATTATTTTACTATATCAACAGGTCACATGTGCTGATGTTGTTCAGGCATTTATAGAACCTTTGCATTTATAGCCCCTCTGATGCCTTTTAAAAATATATTTGCTCATATTGTATAAAATAAAAATATTTATTATAAGTTGTGGCAGATAGTGTTTATGACGGTTTTATATCCCACATGTTAAAGCCAAAAAGGAAGAAAATATGCTACTTTGTTGCATTTTCCCAGTGATTTATGTAAGTATTTACTGCCTTTAGGAAAATTTTGAAACAGTGGTGCTGATCGTAGGGCCCAAATAAGTATCAGCTTGATGTAGGTTCACACATATTATCTCATTTGTTTTTGCCTCTTCCCTAGGAAGTAAAGGTAAAACACTTTGATTTCATTAGAATCACAACACATTGTTGGAAAAATCAACAGAATGAAATTTAAAGTTACACTATCAAATTGAAAAGACCTTTACTTATATTTTCAAGCAGTAGTTATTACTCTTTAAATCATCTGAGAACTTTTAAAAATGTGATGCATGGACCAGACACCCATGGCAATGACATTGGGCTTTCTGGGGATAGGACCTAGGTGACTGTACTTTTTAAGGTCTCCCATGACTCCACTGCTGTAAAGGTTCACGGACCTCCACTTAGAGAACTGCTGGTTAAGAAATGATCCGCACCTGTTCTGCCTTCCAGGAATACCACTTTCCACCTATTTCTATCATTTTGAAAACTGATGATTTGAACCAGCTGGATACATGATAGAGACACCCTTGCATCTAAACACAAAAGCCTCATTTTGTCTTCAATAGTTTGAACGAATAACTAATGCAAAGTAAGTATCACAGCCAATATTAAGAAATACTTAATAAGAAGCTCAAGATTCTACCTTGTTCCCTGTTTTTTTCCTTGGCCATCACATTCAAACCAGGCCCAAATGTCTCCCAATCCCAGGCCTCATCCTTGCCACTATTGCTTTGGCCCTGCCTTTTCTCAAGCTAGAAATTGCCAGAATTTCCTGACAACAGTCTTTGTATCATTCAATTTATGGGCCAGAGCCCATCTTCCTAACAAGAGATTGTGATATGTAAATCCGCAGCCTACGATCTCATTGCCGCAGATAACCCAAACTCCTTAACTCTGGAAGTCTTGCATGGTATAAATTCTCCCTTGCAGGTTCACTCCACGGGGGCCCTTGGTGATGGGTGCTTATGTGCACATACTGTTCTGCTCTTGTGAAGAGAGTCCCCATCTCCTTTCCCTACCCTGGAAACTCACCTTCCAAAACCCAGCTGAAACAGTACCTGTTCTAAGACACTGTCCCTTATTCTCCAGGAAGAATTAGCTGCCACATCCTTGGGGCTCTCTCAGCACTTTGGCTTCACCTTTATTAGAACAATTATCATGCAGGTACCATGGTATTTCCAGTTATTAAAATAAAACTATAGGCAATACAATATATTTGTTTGTTTTATGCTTATTTAACTCACAGGGGGAAATATCCATATGTTAAGACTCTGGAATTTTTAAAATATAGTTGATTAGATGAGAATATTATTTGATTGCTTGTTTGGTTTTGCTTTTTTGTGCTTCCAACAAAATTCCAGTTGAGAGAGAAAGTCAATCTCTGGAAAAATATATCTAAAATATAAGAGAGAGAAGAGTTCCAATAAAATAAGAGAGATTTCAATTAATATGTGAAAAGCATTTCTTAATATACATACAAAGCTTATTTTGCATGAGTTATTTATACAAACTGTTGGGGAAGAAATAAAACATTTAAATTTGGGTTGCAGGGGAGGACCTGTCACGTTTTCAGCTGATTGAAATATCTAGTTTTCAAAATCTGCCCACATGATTTTTAGATGTGGCTTAGCTGTAATTGCTGACTCAGATTTTTACCTTTTAATAAGTAGTTGTGCTTTTCCATACACACCATCAAACAGGAAGTAAAGGATGACATTTTAGAGGAAGAAAATAAAAGCACATTCACTAGTGAGCATCAGAATCGTGGGAAAAGGCCAAAAAACACATATTACTGGGCTCCTTAGCCAAAGTTTTCAATTCTGTAGATCTGCACTAGAACCCCTAATTTTGTGCTTCTGTTATGTCCTCAGGTGATGCTGATGCTGCTGGTCTGGAGACCGCATTTTGATAATCACTGCATTATATTAACAATTTTATTACTAATAGTTAAGTTTTCGCTATAATGCATATATCTGTGGACTGACAATGAATAGCTTGATTGTGGCCAAACGCTTGAATGTTTCCAAATATCCATATATAGTCATAGACCCAGAGAAGCAAACCACATTTACATTAAGAGTGCTTTATTGTTGTTATTTGGCCTACTTTTAGTGTATTTAATTACTTCAATCCTGGAGGAGAAAAAAATGTTTTTCTAATCTTGGCATCATGGATTTTCTAAAACAATAGATTTTATCTTAAACCCTTGGATTTTCACTCTTCTGATAAATACAAGCATCTGAATTCCAGGCAACTTCTCAGTTTTTAAAAATTTAATAAAATTGATAAATTTTTTCAATGAACTCAGAGGATCTCATTTCGTTGCAGAAATACTCTAAAAATAAATGGAGAAATTTCTAACTGCTATGTTTTGAAAATTCACCAAAATAATTCTATAAATATTAGAGGCATGCTATTATCTTTACTATGATATTGACTATAAACTTGTATTATATGAAGACAATACATTGGACAAATCATTGTCCTATTCCTGTCCTAAAGAAATAAAAACAATAGGCGCGTGGTGTTTTACTTCTGCACCATTATAGTATTTGTCAGCATCTTTTAATAACTTGTGGCTGAGAATGATGAACTTTAGGCAGTAGGGAAGCTTAGAGAAATTAATGGACATGCCCAAACTGATCAAAGAACCTGGACTAGACTAAGGTCTGAAGACTCCCAATAACCCATTATCCCACCATCTCTTTAGATGGTCCAAGCATGCTATGCTCAGTCTGGGCAAGGAAACAGATTCTCCTCTAGAACATCCAGAAAGGAATGCAACCCTAACACCTTGATTTTAGCCCAGTGAGACTTACGTCAGACTTTCAACCTACACAACTGTAAGAAAATAACACTTTTATTGTTAAATCACTAGGATAATTTGTTGTACCAGGAATGAAAACTAATCACAGAGGACACAGAAAATAGTCAAGAAAAATAGGTAAAATATATTGTATGTTGGATATTGATATATGTCAAGGAGAAAAGTAAGTCAGGGAATGAAATAGAGGTATCAGTAGAGAATGCAGTTTTAGAGAGGGGAGCCTTCCATGTTGACATTTGTGTAGACTTGAAGGAGGTACAAGTAAAGAACGTTTCAGACCAAGGGAACAGAAGCCAATGGCTCAGTCTAGGACAGTGACCCTGCATGACTACATTCTGAATATCAACATCAGAAGAGCAATTCCTACTCCACAATATCCCAACTTCCCCAATAACCATGTGTAAATGATTTAGCATAGAGGCTCAAAACTCTACAGATGACATTCCAATCTTACTATAAAAGGAAGTAAACAGCCTTGTCTAAATGACATTCATTTTTTCATATTTGCTGGAGAATACACGAAGAAATTTGTACCATATTTAAAGAATATGAATTCTTAAAATATCTTACAATACCTTACCGTTTGGTCTGAAAGACAACTTGAAGATATCTAATGTCTGAGTCCTTTTGGACCATCTACTCAGGATCATTATCATCTAACAGCTTATAGTACTTCAAAGGGATCTCAGACTATATTTAATCTCAGACTATATTAGTGCTGGGGGAAAAAAGCTATTGTAATTATTTTATTATGAAAGACTGATTTGCATATGCTAAATAAAATTTAGCAACATTCACTATTAATCTTGATGAAATTGTCTACTGATACTTCCAAGTACAATCATTCCTCATCTGTGGATTTAACCCATGGATTCAAGCAAGAATCAAAAATGTTTAAAAAAAAGTCCGGGCGCGGTGGCTCATGCCTGTAATCCTAGCACTCTGGGAGGCCCAGGCGGGTGAATCGCCCAAGGTCAGGAGTTTGAAACCAGCCTGAGCGAGAGAGACCCCGTCTCTACTAAAAATACAAAGAAATTAATTGGCCAACTAAGAAAAAAAAAAAAATATATATATATAAAAATTAGCCGGGCATGGTGGTGCATGCCTGTAGTCCCAGCTACTCGGGAGGCTGAGGCAGAAGGATTGTTTGAGCCCAGGAGTTTGAGGTTGCTGTGAGCTAGGCTGATGCCACGGCACTCTAGCCCGGGAAACACAGTGAGACTCTGTCTCAAAAAAAAAAAAAAAAAGGAAAAAAGAAACAAGGATTGTACTGAACATGTACAGACTTTTTTTCCTTCATGTTATTCCCTAAACAATACAGTATAGCAACTATTTACATAGCATTTACATTGTATTAAATTTTATAAGTAATCTAGAGATGATTTAAAGTATATGGATGTGTATAGGTTCTGTGCAAATACTAGGCCATTTTATATAAAGGACTTGAATATCTGTGGCTTTTGGTATCTGCAAAGGGTCCTGAAACCAACTTCCCACAGATGCCAAGGGACTACTGTAATCTGATTGAGGCCAAGTCAATGGTTTTATATCCTCTTAAGTACCTGGAAGAAAAAACTGGCTGTCTGATTTTTTAAAAGTTTTATTATATCATATATTTTAATTTTTAGAGAAAAGAGAATAGAAATTTTATGATCTATGTCAGCAGAAATGTTAATATATAAAGCAAAAAAATGCCCGGGTAATTATTGATGTCGTAATAAACATTCTGTGATGATGCTTCATGGGAAATACGCCTTACCTTGCTACTCAAAGTGTGATGAACTAGCAGCATGAATGTCACCTGGGAGCTTGGTAGAAATGCAGATTCTTGGACCCTACCCCAGACCTGCTGGATCACAATCTGGCAATATCCCAGCTGACTTATACACACATTTGGTATGGGGAGCACTGCACTGGGGTAATAGGAGAGACTCTCCTTAGGAAGCATGCCACCTGGTATTTTATGTTTTTTAGATCCTGACAGGTCCACGTGAAATCACATTATTCTAAATAGGATCCTCTAGCTACAGAGAAGTAGATCATTAGTGTCATGCTTTTGGAAGTTTTCCAAATTTTTGGCCATATATGTGTGTGTGTGTGTATATATATATATATATTTTTTTTTTTTTTTTTTTTTGAGACAGAGTCTCGCTCTGTTGCCCAGGCTAGAGTGAGTGCCATGGCATCAGCCTAGCTCACAGCAACCTCAAACTCCTGGGCTCAAGCTATCCTTCTGCCTCAGCCTCCCAAGTAGCTGGGACTACAGGCATATGCTACCATGCCCGGCTAATTTTTTCTATATATTTTTAGTTGTCCAATTAATTTCTTTCTATTTTTAGTAGAGACGGGGTCTCACTCTTGCTCAGGCTGGTTTCGAACTCCTGACCTTGAGCGATCCACCTGCCTCAGCCTCCCAGAGTGCTAGGATTACAGGCGTGAGCCACCGCGCCCGGCTTGGCCATATATTATTTATATTTCAAAACCTTAAATTGGTCAACATATTTTTAAAGATATAGTAGTTTAAGTTGGGGGATGAAGGGTATGGAAGTTTAATTAGTTCACAGGAAGGTATATTGAGAATACAGAGGAAGACAAAAAAAAAAAAAATTCCTGTTGAGTCAGGATTTTTGAGTTGAAAGAAGGCACCAATGGCCTTTGGTTCAGCAAGAGCACAGGCTATGATGTGATCCTTCAAGGGCCTGTGTCCCCTGTCGCTGCTCACACAGACAGCTCACCATTCTCCCAGGCAGCAACAATGTCTTACTGGCTGGTTCTGTGTTGTTGGTGTGGTCTTGCTTTCACTGAATCTTCTGCCTCCTTAAAATTTCCAAGTATCGTTGCTCCTACTGTGAAGCTTGGACACACATGGGGCAAGTGAAATCCCATTTTCATATGTCACTCTTTCGTATCTGTCACCATTACACCTGTTCCCTATGCTTTCTATTCCTTAACTACCCTTATACTATTGCATCTCTTTTCCTGTCCTAGTGACTCTCCTTTAGACCAGCTTCTATCTTATAACTTTCTTTTTTTAATTTTGTGGCCCAAAGGAAACAAAAATTCCTAATATGATCCAATTAGCTCAGAGCACTATAGAGACTTTTTTTTTTTTTTTTTTGGTCATTCTGGGCATTATTTGTCAATGAATGTGATTTCAGATTACATCAACTCTTTGGCTGCCACATCCAGTTGTTGTCACATCATGCACTTAATTAAAAGTACTCGGCTCAGGCACCATCTCCCTCCCTCTTGGTAGCTGCTCAATTAGATGTTTCTGTTTTAGACAAAGGACAGGACTTTAAATGTGTCCCTATTAAACTCTGTATTGTTATATTTGGGCCTTTATGCTATTTTTATATCCTGTTCTGTCGTTCGTTCTATTAGTTATCCTTCCCAATTTGAAGTCCTCGTATTCTTTTCCCAAACCACATTCCTTTACCTAATAATGTCTGTCATTGCTCCCTCAATCCTTCTTAAACAAGCTGAGCCATATGTCTGATAGGATCTCTATAGCTGATTTTACTCAGTATGGATTTGTTTTCTGGCACACATGTATGTGTTCTTCAATATGTCACTTAAATGCCATGCTCCTATTAGATTACCCAAGGGTCTTCTGTTTCTTCTTTTCAGTTTTGCTTACCTTTAAGTATAAGTTTATATCTTTGACTTTAGCTGGATGATGATGGTTGATGGCTGATGGCCGACTAATACAAAAGGAGGAGTTGAGGAGGATGTTTAAAAAATACCTTTTAGTGAATAACACACTAACTTTTTTTTTATTATTTCATCATATCATGGGGGTACAAATGTTTAGGTTACATGTGTTGTTAGCAAAATAGGAGGTTCAAATCAAAGTAAAGGCACATCAAAGAAGGCTATAATTGGCTTATTCTTTATGTTTCTAGCCCATAGTGATTATATATTAGCCAATTATCTTGCATTTGATTTTAAAACAATAGAAATTGATGACTCAATAAAATTATAGATAAACCCCTTGCTCCAGTGGCTCTCTTAATTAACTATCTGAGACAGCAGAATTAAAACAGAAGGAATTGGTGTAACATTTAGAAGCAAGGCTATAACATTTTCCCTTTCAGCTGCAGACACCTTAACTCCTTAAACATATAACTTTTTTGAAGTAATAGGAATAGGTCATATTTTACTTTGCAATGAAGGCTTGAAATATTGGAAGGTTCACTTTATCTCATCAGGATCAAGTACATTAAGCTTCATCTATTCTAGTCTCTCTTAAATGTTAGAAGGATAACTTTCAACTAAATTTCTTCTTTGCCTGCTATAATATACTTTTCTGTGGTGATGTTTAAAAAAATGAATCATTTGTGAAGATAGTGCTAGAAAACGGATAGTATTTTGAATATTTTAAAAGCCTTATAGGATTTTTTTAAAAAGCATGTTATGAAAAGTATGTTTAGTACCATCCAATTTTTATAAATTTATGCATTGGCTTATTTATAGTCAGAGGGAAAAGATATATGTATGAACATACTCATGTGCACACACGCCATAACCACCACCAAACTGTTCAACGATTATTTCACAGTAAGTAGGATTGCAGATACTTCTAAATATTCACATTTTTGGTCTATATTTTCTGTTCTAAGCTCTCATTTTGGCATAAGAAGAAAAAATAATGTTTAATTAAAAATTTCCCCAAAAGCATTTTTTGTAATAGTGAAAAAGGGAAATGAACAAAATGTCTATTAATAGGAGAATGGCTACATAAACAAAAAAGGACAAGTAAGAAATAAAATGAAGCAATGGGAAAAAATGCCTGCTGCTGTTGTAAAAGTTAATCAACATTCAGATTTCCTGTGGTCTTAGATATCACAATAAGCCAACTTCCTAAAATAGCAATTGTTACAGATAGTCAAAATATATATGAGTTTAGCTTTCCTAAACATTAAAATAAAGGTGGGAAGAAAAAAAATGCACTGAAGCAAGTATACACTTATTTTTGAGACAAATCTTCTGGATATAACGTTCTTTACTCAAACCACTAGGAGAATGGCGGCCAGCAGACGTCGGTCCGTGTCTTTTCCTGCATGGTCCTTAGCTGTCATCGATAAGTGCCTGCAGAGAACCATAGAGAGATTTGAGGGAGTCCACTTCCATGGGTCTGTTTGCCTTGTAGTGTTACTTGAGAATGTGTATCGCTGTTGTGTACTGCAGTGCTCCATGGTGTAGCACAGGGCACAGGAAGCAATGGAATGACTTTTTTCCTGCAAATCTATTTTTGATGGTTCTTATAAAATGAAAATGTTTATGTCTGTAAGAGTGTGCTTTTGGTAAAAGGAAATATCTTTTTTTAAAAATGAGAAACGTATTAAAAGTATTAAGTAGTTTTCATAGGGGCAGACTTTTTTCTACTTTCTATATTAGTGAGCGACCCTCTGTGATTTTAATACAACTGAGGTCTTCCAAGAGAGAATGTAGCGCAGAATAAGATGTACCACCCAATCCTGTAAGAAATCCTGTGCAATAGATGAACCCTAGGACAGACATGAAGCTCTATCAGAGACTATATAGGAAATCCAGTAGTGTGAAATTCAAATGGAAACAGAAAACTCCATTTTAGCATTCAGGTTGCATAAATATCCTAGAAATGTTTTCATGGTTCAAAACTGGTATTTGATAACTGTATAAATTGTGTTAGATTACCTACAATAATTCACAAAATATGTCCACAATGTTAAGGTACAAAACACTAGGATGGATTTCAAAGCCCTATGTGGACCACAAGGCTTCTGCTTTTGCAGGTGTACCTTGATTTACATCTTTTCAGTTTGGGGGGCAGGTGTGTGTGAGCAAAATGTAAAATAAGGTAAGAGGGGAAGAGAAGTGAGAGAGAAGCAAAAGATAGAGAGCCATTGATAATGGCATTGGTTGACATTCATTTCAAAAGCCAAATACCCCAATTTAGAGGATTTGCATTTAGGACTAATTAAATTATAAGCTAATTGAGCAGGGACTGAGTTAAACCAACTGATAGTGCTTCATAAATATTCATACTAACAATGACAGAAGATGTTCTGTTTCAAGGCTAAAAACTTTTTCTAAACTGCCTGCCTTGTGAATCTTAGAAAGTCAATGTTGTCCCATTCCTGAATTTTTCTATCCCTTTTAAGGATAATTCTTAATTCAGGTTAACAGAAACACATCCCTGTAGTGGCAGAGCCCCTCTGTAAATTGAGGAAGCTCACCATGTGTAATGCACTGAAAATGGCAGGCATTTCAGAATTACATCTTGTAGCTTGTTAATGCATAAGCAATTTCACTACACCACGAGATTCTTTGCCTGGAATTCACACTTTAACAACAGCAAGTGTTAAAAATTGCTGCTGATTTCTCTAGCTCTCTTGGAAATAAAATGGTCTTCTCAAATTACAGCATTGGTACATTAAGAGTTACTCTGATGGCCTAAATGAGTTAGTTACTGTGCAGTTTAAACATCTGGCACACACCCGGAAGTAGCTCAGGACTGGGGACATCAACCTCTCTGGCTACTCAATTGCCATTTGTGTAAAACATTGGGCAGTGAGGCTGTTTGTGTGTAGCTAGCAACTGTCTCTAAGTCTTGGGTTTATAGGAGAATAAAGTGCACTCCAGTACCATGAGCATACGTATGTGACTATTTGCCTTGATTCATAAGACTTGTTTTAAAAGTACACTTTAAATAAACACCCTTTTAAATTTAATTTTTCCCACATTTCTACATGGTTAATCTTAGTTCAAGAACAAGTATTTAAATGATTGCCATTCGATGGACTATTCCAAGTAAATTTTACTTTTTTTTCTTCTAAGGAGTTAAACTGATTCACAAGTATACTTTACATTAACTCTGTTTTGGTTAAAGTGTAATTTTTTTTATTGTTTATTTGTTTATGTATGATGAGGCTTTTGCACTCCTAATATTTACTTTTCTAATTTGTAAATATAGGAAATTATACAATGTTCTATAATAATTCCAAACCTGAGTTTACTTCTCTTTTAATCTCAAGGAAAGCTTTTTCCTATTCATTCAGAATTCTTTTTAATGTATCTGACAGCCAGCTACCCCTTATTTGAAATGTAAATTAATATAAAAACCTTTTACATTGTCAGTGAATGATCAGCTATTGTCTTCATATCCTCAAGTTCATCAATAGTCAACATTCACCCTTCACTGGTGAACAAATATTTAAGTGTTTACTATGTACCAGATACTTTTCTACCTTCTGGGGAAGACAGATCTAGAATTACAAGTGTATCAAGTATTATAACAGACAGTTGGAAGGTACCTCGAATCAAATAAAAGGAGGTCATAAACTTAATGTGGAAGTGGGATTGATGGGGTAGGAGATAGTGTTAAAAAACGCAGCTTTTAAAGAATTATCCAGGAAGTTATAGAATGTGGAGTGATGGAAGATGGGAAAAGAGTATATTTGGTATTAACTCAAAAAGAACTTAGAGGCTAGTATTGGCTGGTGAAGAATGGAGTGCGGAGGGGTCAGTGTTGACTGGCAGGGCCAAGTAGGAGGCCATGTCTGCAAGTGAAGGTAAGACATGAGGATGACCTGGATTAGGAAAAAAGAAAAACAAAACAAAACAAAAAAAACCATTCTGTCTTTTACCTGCAAAAATGACTGTTGGCTCTGTCTCCCCTCCATACCAGGCTTGAGGTCCCCATATTACCAGCAAGATTCTGGGCAGTCATGCATCTATTTCCATTTTGGTTTTGACTTGGCCACTTCATGCAAGATGAGCCAAGTCTCTTTGATACAACATCAGAAATACATTTCTGTAGAGACAGGACCCTTCTGCTCCCTCCAGCCGCCTTTCCCCCAGTTCTTCCTGCCTTAACTCCTCTTCCCCCATTCTCAGCGGCACATCATTCTCCATTGCTGTCCCAGTCCTGCCTTCATTTCCTGTTTGTTTTATTTTGCAGTGGAGATTTTTTTAGTAATGATCCTCTATAGTTTCTTTGGCTTCCTTGAAATATACTTAGTTAACCATGGTAAACCTTTGTGATGCCATCATGTCTCTTCATCTCAGGAATGTAAAGGCTCATAGTATATCTACAGGAACAATTCCATGCCAGTCTTTGAAACTGAGGCGTTTCTAACACATATACAATTTCATTGGTTATGGACAGCACTTTTTTCTCTCTTAAAGCAGCAAAATAATCAAAATGTTGACATTATTCTGTGACTTGGTAGTTGAAATTTAAGGACTTAAGAATCTTTTACTGATTTAAAAATAAAAGTTATGTATTAAATCCTAAGTCCTTTCTTAACTCTAACCCATATTGAATTTTTCTTTGAATTGCATGAAACTTGCTTCTATCCCATCATCTTGAATTTACTTTCCTCTTATACTTTTCTTAGGTCTCTTTCTTTCATGTAAAACACATTCTAATGTGAGCCTCAGTTTCCCTGAGAGGCACTTTTTCTCAATGCTCATGGCCCCTCTGCTCTTCCCACATGGGTCTTTTGTCACAAATACCTACCATGAGCCTTCTTGCCTCTGTGCCTTTCTTTCCTGTACTCACTGGGAATCAGTTCCACAAAACTTTTAAGCACCTTTGTCAGACACGGGGTCACTAAAGACTACAGATAAATAAGGCACGATTGCCGGTTACTGGTAACAAACGGGGCAGGGAGAACAGCCCCATCAACAGCCTCCTTTATAAGCTATAAATACTTAGGTGCTGAAATAGAGGGTTTTTTTTATGTAATGGAGTTAGGTCTGTACTTTACTCAACAAATCCAATACTTCTGACTACTTCTAGTGCTCCCCCAGTACTAAATAGTCTATCCTCTTTCTCTTAGATTATAGCAGTACCCCTCCTAACCAGCTTTCTTACTTATCCCCTTGTCCCATCCAGTTCAGTCTCCACATACCAGAGTTATTCTACAAAAACAGTAATTAGGTTACATTGTTCACAGCCATCCAATGGCTTCCCGTCTCGCTATGTCTTTTACATGTCTATGTGATCTATGGTAATTGCTACCATCCTCCTTCAAGCCATCCTGGGTCTGACCTCTTCTCAGGCCACTCTTGCCTCACCCACTCACTTCTCCAGAACATGCTAAGAATGTTCTGCATCACAGCCTTTGCTCTAACTGTTCCCAATGCCAGGGAATCTCTTCCTCTAAGTATCTGCATGGCTGGTTCCACCCTGCCCTTCAGACCTCTGTTCATAAGTCACTTTATCAGGAATCCTTTCCTGTCCATGTTTTTCCTTCCACTTTGACACTCCCTGCTGCATTTTTCTTCATAGCACCCATGACCTACCACATCCTTTCTTATTTCTCTGTTTATTGACTGTCTTCTTCTATCAAGAATTTAAGCTCAATGAGGGCAAGAAAGCTTTTGTCTGTTTCTTCACTGTTACATCCACAGTGCCTAGAATGGTACCTGGCAGTTAGAAGTGCTCAACAAATATACATGAAAGGAAGGGGGAAGAGAAGGAGAGAGGAACATGGAGAAATATGGAAGAAGTGAGGGAGGGAGAGAGGGAAGGAGGAAGGTTGGAAAGAAGACAAGAAGAGAAGAAAAAAGGATGGTTAGGGAGGAAGGAAAGACAGAAGAAAGTCTCATGTTAGTATTAGCAAGTCGCTAACACTACTTAATACCTGCTTAATTTCTGTTTTAAACAAAGACACAACTGGCCTCTAGCCCAGAGCCGCTGGAAGTCAACATTATTTGGATAGAAACTAATAAGGTTGTTCTGTTTACACTGTGTTTGTTTTCAGATACCTTTCCCGTTTTTATGGCAGGAGATACTGACTTTCCATTTATAGTAGTGCCATAAAGTTTCTTCTTTAAGTTATTCAGGTTTTTAAAGATTAATCTATGTCAGAATCTTTAAAAATAAATAATAATATAGAGGGAACTCAGATATGACAAAAATCGTAAAATAGATATGTGGATATGGCAAAATCATGAAGCTGGTAATCAAATGCCTGAACTGGGGTTAACTGACCCACAAAAATTCTACTTTTCTTCAAGGTCCATTACAATTCCCACTTTAGCCATAAAACATTCTCCAACCATTGCCTTCCTCACCTCCTTTTCTCTTATTTTCTGTTAGACTCATGTACACTATCATAGGTTGACCTGAAACTATTTGGTATTGCTCACTATTGTTTGGGGTCTTTTAGTTCTGTCTTCTTAAATTGATATAGCATCCTTGACATGGGTGATCATGTCCTGCTCCCCCTCCTCTGGGGCAACTACCATAATGCACAGCCCGGAACTGATACAACAGAACAATATGTATTGTGGTTTTCTCATGACTCATCCATGCAATAGGGATGGGGTTAAAGAGTGTTCAGACAGCAAAAATATCTAAGCATGCTTTATTACTGCATTTTTTTTAGCTAAACAAAGATGATAGAGAGCAAATATTATTTTGCCTTGCAAAACTGAAATCACTGTTTTGGCACTAGTATAAATAATACACATATTTATTCAATCTGATAAGAGAAAGTAATCACTAAGGCAAAATCACGAGTTAATAGAAGCCAAATTCTAGCACATCCAATTTAAATGCTTGAGAATTAAAACCTGCTAAAAATACTGGACGGAGTAGGAAGCCATTCATAAAACGATTACTCAGGCACATTTCAACGTAAGTGGAAACAATAGATAATAAATTTATTTAACTAATACATGTAGATATTCTAATTGTCATGGAAGATATTTGTTCCCCTGTTTTATTATTATAAATGGTATTAGCATTATATTTTTATTGGAAATTTTAAAGGAATAAAATGCCATCAAGAACAAAACCAACTTAGATTGCCTGAAATGATCATTACATTGACATCATTTTCTGGAGCATGATTTATTATTAAATGTGAATAACATGGATAACAATAGCTAACACTCCTAGCTCACTTGCTGGGAACAAGGCACTGCTCTAAGTAGCTCAAGTATTTTAATACATTTAAATGTTACAATCCTATGAGCTATATGCTCCTTTGAGACTCATTTTACTATTGAGGAGACCAAAGCTCAGTGAGGCTTAGTTACTTACCCAAGGTCACACAGCTGATATTATTTCTTTCCTTTATAAACAATCTTAACTATATTAAATCCGGCTATTTAATCATTTTTCTAATTTCTCAATAGCCATTATGTTCAAACATTGAAAGAATTTAACATTTTACATGAAGAATACACAGGCAATAATTTTTAAGCAATTGTCATATTTTAATCTTGACTGACTCTGTATATATGTGTGTGTATGTGCATGTATGTGATATATGTGTATAAAATTTAGTAATTTTCAATGGGTATTGAAGCAAGTGGGACATGTGTTCATACATAGTTTGTAAAAAGCTGTCTTAAGTGGTTCTTTCTTTGTCAGACAAATACTTTTTCAATCTAGTGGTTATAAACTGAAACTAATTTTGGTATTAATTTTAAGTTCCCTGATAACTAGTAAGTTTGAGCATTAACAATGTGATTATTAGTCATTCATTGTTTTTTAATAAATTTCTGCCCAAATTTTGCCCATTTTTCTCTTGGGCTCTCTTTTTATGATTGATTTTTAGTGCTACCTTTGACATGCCTTGTGTTTCTTGGTACTGTTGGTTTATTTTTAGTATTTCCATTTGTTCCATTGCTTATTTTCTCCTATCTGTGTCCCAAACCCACATGGTCTTAATTTCTGTAGCACTAATAATAACCAATACCAGGTAGGGAGTTCCCTCTGCCTGACCTGTTTTTCTTCAGTCATGTCTCGGCTACTCATTGTCTTTATCACCTCCATAAAATTTTTTTTAAAACATCTTATTAAGTCTCCTGAAATAAACTACCATTGTATTGATTGAAATTCATTGATGCTATAGATCAATCTAAGAACAAATGATATATTCAGGATATTAATGCCTGTTTATCTACAATCATGGCATATCTCTCCATTGTCTCTTTTTTCAATACATTTTATAAATTTTGTTATAAAGATCTTAAACATCTTTTACTTATATACACTGTATACTTCCATTGCCATCGCAAAATGACAATTTTCTAAGTTTCATTTTCTAAATGCTTGCTACAATTATATAAAACTCTAATAATTTTTCTGTTCAAATATTAAGAAAACTTGACAAACTTTGTTGTACTTTTAATAATTTTTCTTCTGATTCTTTTAGGTATTTTATGCACACAATTGTACCATCTGTGAATAAGAAAAATAATTTGTTTCTTCCATTCTAATTTGTATACTCTACATTTTATACCAGTTTACAAAAATATTTATTGTGTTGCTGTACTAATTAAGCCAATGCTTCTCAAACTTTATATATATGTATATGAATCACTGAGGAATCTTATTAAAATGAAGATCCTAGTTCAGTAGTAGGTCAGGGCCTGAGACCCTGCATTTCTAACAAGCTCCTGGGGAGTAGTGATGATGCTAGTCCAAAATGTTAGCAAGACTTTCTGTAGACTGTTAAATAGAAATGGAGAGAACAAGCATTCTTGCTTCTAAATTTAAGGAGCATGCTTCCACATTTCATCATCAAGTGTGATATTTGCTATAAATATTTGATTAGATATCTTTTAGCAGTTTTAGTAAGTTTAGTAAATTCCCTCCAATCCAAACTTGCCATAAATTTTATCATGAATGGTTGTTGAATTAAAGGATTTTTCTGCAATTGTTATATATGTGGTTTTTCTCCTTTATTAATATCATCAATTATTAGAACTTCTAATGTTTATAGCCTTTCATATTGTATACACATAAATATATATACATATATATATTTATGTGCATAAATATTCATTTATTGCTGCTTTATTCACTAATTTTTGGTTTAGAGTTCTTAACCTGTCTTTATGATTCAGATCAGCTTCATATAATCCTTAAAGATATTTAATTTTTAAAGTATCATAAAATGAATTAGTTATAAACCATTTTGTTCTAAGCTCTTTACATTTAACTCATCTGTTATAAGTTTTGAGATATATTCTATTATTATCAGCATTTTCCTAATGAAGAAGCTGAGGCACTTAAGAGTTTCTAAAACTTGCCCAATCTCACGCAGCTGGTAAGTGACAAAAGGAAAGGTTGTTTCTTGTGTCTACTAAAAAATGAAAAGAATGATTTTTTTACAAAAGGTGTTTTGTTTAATCACTGATTTACCAATTCAGTCTTGAATTGAATTCAGTAATTCAGTCTTAGAGTTTTCGAGGCCACTAAAAACAGATTTAGACCCTGGTGGGATAAAAACAAACAAACAAACAAACTTTTTTATGCCACCAGCAAAATTCTGGCCCTTGGAGATTTGTAACTGTAGCTTCCCACCCCATCAAGAGGATGCCCTAGGGATTCTGGGTTCTAAACTGAAGAATACAAACACTTTCCTTGCTTTTGTAGCTCAATGGCCTGTGTTAAAAGCTTGATTTACCTAATGATTTCATTTAACTTGCAGACCTTTCCCTGAATTCAGCAGTGATTTAGCATAATTAAATAATAGATGGATGCCTATCCTTTTTTATAACCTTTCAGGAAATCATTTAGCCCTGGTGTACTTTCACTTTAAGGAGTTTTCCTCTATAACTGAATCCCAGTCTCTCCTATTGAGACTTAAACCTGTCTCTTCACAGCTGACTTCAGAAATAAGGAAGAGACTGTCATTATCTTTCATGAAATCTGTGGTACACACTGTTTATTTTGCTACCACTCAGTGTTTGATTCCTTTTAGGTCATTTCCTTGCCACATATTTTTCCTTAAATTCTTGTTGGCATGTGGGAGCAGTACCTTTCAGCATAAGACATTTTACTTTTAACAACTCAAGAACATTTTCCCTTTGTTACATAGATATCATGGTACAGAGAAAAATACAGGAGACATTGTCCTGCTCATGAAGTGTATGAAATGCACAAATCATTTAATCTTTTAAAGATTCAATTTCCTCATTTGTGAAAGGAGGCTGAACTAGGTAGTCTCTTACCTCCCTACCAGCTCTGATGTTAAAGGATTTTGTTCATTCTTACACGATGTGTTCTCATTAAAGCATAAATATGCATAATTAATGTAATATATTATTTTCCTAGGAGATTGAAAACCCATTATTTAGACAATATACTAGCCTGCTTTTTATTGTCAGTATCATTCTTCACTCCATTTTTATATCTCATTTTAACATGGTATAGAGTTACAAAACATTTCTAAGCTTTCATAATTCTTTTGGGCATGTTACTGTTGACAATTTTTTTTTCTGTTGAAGTACAAAAGTAAATATTAAACTCTTCTAAGAAAAATTAAATGTAATTAAATAGCCATACTATAAACCAATGCTCCCAATTTAATCATTGATCATTAAAAAGATACGGGCATGAGAAACCTTTATATTTTTATCTCATTGTTTAAGATGAATATTTTGTTTTTCATATTTATCATTGGTTTTTAAAAGAACACATTTAGACTTTGGAAACTACATGTAGGTGCTTGACATTAATAAGAAAAACAACCTAAACTGCACAGTCAAATAAAATGTCTGAATTTTATACTTTGACATGTTTTTCTTTCTAAACTAGACCTCACCTAATTTCTTTTCAAAAATGTAAATAACTTTTTCTCTTTGTCCTTGGTACTGCTTCATACTTGTTTGTTCAGTGGTGTTGCCATTCTGTGGTAATAGGTTTTATGAGAGAAAATGTCCCTATCTTTGCTTGAACATTAACCTAGTTTCTTTTTTACAAATGTCCCTGATTCCACTTACATTGACTGATTTCTGAATGAATATTATCTTTTTGGCTTCCATTCCTTTGAAATGGGAAATCCAATGTTAACCCCTCCGATAAAGATGAAGCTTACACCTGTACGACTAGAATTTTGGTTAAACCAGTTCAATGGGGCTGAACATTCTTGAAGGGAAATTGGAGAGACATTTTGAAACCTTTACCTCGTGTTCATTCATGTATTCATCTTCTCTTTAATTAGGTCTAGTTGAAAAATAGCTTTCATTGATTGGTAGCAATCTCCCAAAATATATCTTTATAAGACTATAAGACATATATGGCTCCAAGACTTGGCAGAAAAGAATATGTTGATAGATAAATGATTCTGCCTTAGGCATGCACATTGTGAGTTTGATATCACTGCCCCAGAGAGAAGTATAACCTTAATGGAAACAGAGGCGGAGAAAAGATATTCAGGTCTCTTAGCTTAGCCTGCTTCTTCTAAGAGAAAAGTTGCCACATCATTCAAAAGAGGGTTTTGGCCAGGCGCGGCTCACGCCTCTAATCCTAGAACTCTTGGAGGCTGAGGTGTGCGGATCGTTTGAGCTCAGGAGTTCCAGACCAGTCTCAAAAGGGGGTTTTCCGTAGATATTTTTAGAATCTCTAAAAATATGAAGATTTTATAATCTGGTAATAAATAGAGCTTAATTTTTCTTTTATCTCACTTAACACTGAGTCATTCACATTTTAGACATTTTTTTGGACTCTAAGCAGTTGAGCATACAAATCAGATGTTGAGATTGGATATAGTCAAAAGTTTAGACATCCACACCAATGTTATGTCTTCTTTATATTCTCGGGTACCAAACTTTCTTTCATCTTTGAACTCAATTCAGACCTTAAACTACCACAATTTTCAAAAGCTTTATGAGAAATGTGTCACAAGGTGCTGAGTCCATGGAACAGATATTCAGTGTTTTTTATTGCTAATGAGAATACCATGTGGGAAAGTTTCAGAAGCCATGTTTTCCAGCTGGCTCTAACTTGGCCTGTTATTCTATCACCTAAGAAGTTGAACTGATTAGATAGTGTTCATTATAAAGCTAAAGCAGGTACTTCCTTGCAACCTGTGCTCTTCAACATATTTTCAAAATTAGTATTCATTTTCATATTTATCTAAGTGAAACTGAATGGCAAGATAATCATTGTACTTCTAGATCTCATTTTAAAGAATTTTATATTTGTTTTATGAATTTTGTACGGTGGATTGCTTGCGAATTCACAAAAATAATAACTAATAGTCTGTCCTTACTACCATTTTGCATGTTAGTCAACAGATACAGTAAAATTTTAAAATTTTGTTCCCAAATATATATACACAAAATAGACTTTTAAAATTACTTAGCGATAACTCTGCCACCAGGATACAACAATTTTCATTTTTTCTTTTCCTTACAGTGTTTACTGTTGGTACAGTTTATGTAGCTATAATATTAATCATATATGATTTTATCTTATTTTTAAAACTTCATATTACTTTTTAAATACTTTTCTGTCATCTCACAGAATCTTCATTTTGATTGCCACACAATATTCTGACTTGATTGAAATTTCTGTATTTTTGATGTTCAAGCTTTCTTTCTCATTTGCTACTGTTTGAAATAGCTTACCCCCAAATCATAATGCCTCTAGCTTGGGGATTTGTGAGTACCCTTTGCAGCTACAAGCTCTCATACTGCACTTGGTGAATTACTTTCATTATATAAAATAAACTTAGTTGTTGCACATTTAAAAAAAGAGAAATAATGGTTCTAAGAAACATCTGTAGGGGTTTTCTTCATCTTTTAAATTACACATTTTATTCAAATACGTTCTCAGTGGTGGAATTACTGGATCAAATTCTACTCTCATGTTTATGTCTCCCTGCTTGATAAATTATTTTTAATCTTATATTATCTTCCATCATAAATGAGTCAAATTCTATCTTTGTCTAATTAAAGCTTATTATTATTGGTAAGTACTTAGATTTAGGTTTTATAATAAAAAAAGAATTTAGTAGAAGGATTTAAGTCATAGAAATTATAGGTATATTTCCAGACTTCCTTGCCATGTCTGTTGGAATCGGTGGTGCCGCCACTTCCCACTGATGCTCCTTTTGCTTCACTTAACTGAACAGTTTTCACTGAGACCTTTGTGATTTCTCTAAGATGCATTACATTTTCCTGATTTTCCTGATTTTCCCATACACATGGAAAGTTATTTTTTTCATTTAAATTTTCTGTTTCTCTATTTTTCCAGGTAAATCATGCCTCATGCCTCCTTTAAGTGGGTCCTATTTTTTATCTATTTCTGTCTCATATTTTGCCCCTTCATTTTCTTTTTTCTTCCTTTTTTAAAAATTTTTTATTACCATTTTCTCTCTGCCTCTATTTCTATATCTCTTTTTTGTCAATGTGCCAGACTACTTTGTTAGTCTATTTAAATAACTTTTGGTTCATAAATTTCTATTATTGTATTTTCTTTTCTATGTTATTAGTGTCTGTTCTCACAATTATTTACTTTCTTTACACTCTTTGGGTCTATTTTGTTATTTTTTCTAAGTTCTTAAGTAAATTGCTTTGTGTATTTTAGTCTTTATTTCTAATATAATGATTTAATTCTGATTTAGCTGCAAATCCCATATATTTGATATGTAATATATTTATTTTCCCGCTTTAAGTATTTTATAAATTCTTTTATGATTTCTTCTCTGACTCAGGTGTTACCTAGAAGTGCTATTCAAAAATTTTCCAAAGAAATGGGGATTTTTATATTTATATTATTAATTTCTAACTTTGTTCTATTGTTATCAGGGGAGGTATCTGTATAATACCCCTTCTCTGACATTTGTTGAAACTAGCTTATTTCATGAAATATCAGTTAATTCATGAACACTGGATTAATTATAATTATAATATTTAAAATATTATTCTAGGCATCTTATTTATCCTACTTTCGTTTATTTCCTTTTCTGTTCTTTTCTTGCATTATTTTGGATCAAAGTGACTTCCTCTCTTTACTCATTGTATTTTTCCTCTAGTTTGTAAGTTTTCAGCTCTAACTCTTTTATTTTAGTACTAACCTTAAAAAGATTTCCCTGAGTATTTGACTTAATAAAGCCTAGGGTTAAATAATATCTTTATCCTCCTCCTGAACAAATACAAAAGAATGTTCTTTTCATTTTCTTTATATTTACCTCACATATTATATGCTATTATTAATAAAACAATTTTTGTGACCATTAACATAGTTTTCATTTTCTTTGCTCAATATTGTTTTTTATTTTTGCATCTGAGACATTCTTGATTCTTAAAATATATCTTTTAGAAGTTCCTATAATGAGTGTCCAACAGTAGAAAATTCTCTTCAAGTTTGTTTTTCTTAAAGTCTTTATTTTGCACTTATACTTGTAAGATAGGTTTGCTGTATATGCATCACTAGGTTGATAACTACTTCTCTCAGCACTTTAAAGATGATATTAAATTGTCTTTTGAGGAATCACTTTTCAGTCTTGTAAGTGTGGTGTTCTGACTCTTCTTTCTGGGTGCTTTTAAATTCTTTTTGTTTTTGTTGTACAATTTCACTCTAATGAGTCCAGAGATTGATTTTAAAAAATTTAAAAAACACACTATTTAAAATTTATTGGCCTTCCTAAATATGGAATATAGATGTCCTTTATTAATTTTGGAACATTCTTAACTATTATCATTTCAACTATTGACTCACTACCATTCCTTTTACTGTCTCCCTAAGAAGCTCTCATAAGGCTTATGTGGACCTCACTCTTATCGTTCACTATTCTGAACCTCCCTTTCATATTTTCCATCTCTTTTCTACTGCATTTTGCGTATTTCCTTCATACATGTCGTCTGGCTCACTAATGCAACCTTCATCTGAGTCTAATCTGTTGTTTAACCTGTTTATTGAGTTTCTAATTTCAATTATTAGATGTTCAATTTTAGAGGTTCTGTCCGAGGTTCTATTTGTTTTTATGTTAAATATGCCTGGTGATTTTTTTTTTCTTTTAAATTTTACTTTATTTACAAAGAGCTGGTATGGCCTCTTTCACTTAGTGGGTGCCATGAACTTGTGGGTGCTGTGGAAAATCCAAAGAAGATTTTTAGTCCAACTTAACGAAACCGATGTCCTCCGCGTACTGACGGAAACACTGGCGGCACATACTGAGGCCGTATTTCCGGATCAGACCATGCCGGTTTGAGCAGACGCGACAAGAGCGAGAACCCTGGGCGAATTTCGCGGGTGGCTCCAATAGAGCTGCTGGTGACCCGTCTTGCTCTCAGGAGGGCAACGAGGCAAAAGGAAGGATCTCGCCTGGTGATTTTTAATGGCTCATCTGCTAAATTTGCTATCATTTCTTTCAATAGATTAAATACATTATTTTATTTTAGTAATTTGGTAATTCCAATCTCTAATCTCTTAGATCCACTTCTGTGTCTTTTTCTGCTGATCGTATCTTATGGAAGTTTACTTCTGTGTTCTATGATTTTTTAATGTGCGCAAGCTCATGCGCCTTAGTATTTTATCAGCGGAGATCGTGTTTAAATTGTATTTTTCTGGAGGGAATTTGCTTATAATTCAAGTAACTGCATTATCTAACAACCATGGATTTACTTTAAATGTTCAATTTTCAGGCCACACAAATACTCAAGCCCATGTGAGAACACACCTCTGATTAGAAATTTCTGAAGGAAACATGTTGTTTTTCTAATATGTTACCCTAAAGCCCAGGCTCGTCTTTTTCTGCATGAAAGTTTGGTATCTAGTACACCCAGTATAGGTGCTGACTTTCAGGTGTAAGACTTCCTGTAGAGTCTGAATAGAAGTTCCTTCTCTATTTAGACTCCTCGCTTCAATTCTTTCCATGGCACACAAAAGATTGGCAGATGCCTTCAGGGAAAACACCAGCTCCAGTATTAATACTTATCCCTGTGGAACTGCTTTCTTAATTTCAAGCCACAAAAACTCTTAATTTAATGCTTTAAAACAATCGTCCAGTATAATTTTTAGAGAAAATTTTGTTGAATTATATCACAACAGAAAAAAAAGCACACAAACCTAAGTATACAGCATGGTGAATTTTCATAAAGACAACATTCCCATGTAACCAGCAACTATATCAAGAAGCAGAGAATTACCAAACTGTGGAAGCCCTCTTTGTGGTCCCCTTCTATAATAGATACTGCCTCCCAGGGATAACTGCTATCCTGATTTCTAACATCATATTCATACTACTCACTAAAGAGAATGTATTCTCTAATGTATGGCTTCTTTTTCTCAACATTGTATTTGGAAAATTCATCTGTGTTTATTATATATGTAGTTGTGGTTCATTTGCATCCTCATATGAATATACCATAAATTATTTATTCATTTTATTGTTGGTAAACATTTGTTTTGGTTTTATATGAAGCAATTACAAATCATGCTGCTATGAACATTATTGTACATATCTTTTTGAAGATACGTAAGATACATAAGTCTACTTTTCTGTTGGGCATATAACCAGAAGTAAAATTGCTTGGTCATGAGGTATGCATTTTTTTTTTTTTTAACACTGCCAGACAATTTTTCCAAGCAGTTTTTTCAATTTAGATTCCAGCTAATATTGTCTCAGTTTTCTGGTTGCTCCACATTCTTGCCAACACTTGGTATTATCTATCTTTTTCATTTTAACCATTCTAGTGGTATTTTGGTGTAGCTTTAATTTGCATTTCCCTGAAGTCTGGTGATTCTGTGCATTAAAAAAAAAAAACTTATCTGGCTTTTTGAAATGTTCTGTGCAGTAAAATATTCCTCTGTAGATGTTTTGCTGGGAGTTATTGTAGAAAATATCATCTAATAATTTCACTGTGTATCTCTGTTCTTAACTTTCTTCTTCGCTTCAAAACTGCATTAAAATAGTATTTCAGTACTCTTGTAGGCAACCTTAATTTGTTCAACCTGTCTTTGAGCTCCCCCTGCTGTTTTCTATTTAAATTATATACCTGTTGATTACACATAATTAGCTTTAAAATGATGGATTCTTAGCCATAAGCTATTTTAAACAGAAGTATTTTGTTGTCCCAAAGACTGAAGGTAGTAAATCAGTTTAGATACTAACTCAGGACATAAAAAATGTTAAAATTAATACTTAAAAACTTGAATGTTATATATTGGAAATCTATGTACTCTGTCAATTTCTCTGTGAACCTACAACTGCTCTAAAAAAATGAAATCTTAAAAAAAGCTAGTACTTTAAAATATTTATCTTAGTTATAAAATCATTTATGTTAAGGTAGTGAATCAACACTTTAAATTCTTAAAAACTAGACAAACTACTGAGTCATATGTTATCTTCTCAGGTATACCTTAAGCATGCTGAAGTTTTCAACATGACTTCTACCTCTCTCTGCTTCCTCACAGTTCCCAGAATATTTACTTTGACATAATCCAGTAATTAGCTACTGAAAATTTTAGAAGCATTTATTCTATTTTCTTGCTGAATCTCAATTAATGGTGTACACTTATTTAGGGCAATGTAGCTGAAATGAATAAAGCATACCATGCATTATTTTTATATATTTCATCGATCAGCTGTGGCAGATAATGTCTCCCTACAGCCCATAGGGAAAAAGGTGCTCCTTTCTCAAGCTTGTCAGATAATTGGCTTCATAAAGGCCTATTGCACTTTCAAAAATTATCAGGAAGCAAGAAAATTCACAGCCTTAACAATGTAGATTGGAAGCTGCAGCATGAGTCAGAATACAGACTTTGGGTATGGGAAGTCTGAGTTAAAATTCTGTCTCCACCAAGGGCTAGCTGTACAATCTACTTTTGGTTTCCATCAGTAAAATGTCAATAATAATATCTAACCATAAGGTTTTTATAATGATAAATACAGTAATGTGTGCAAAATGCTTAGCACAGTGCTTGGCACATAGTAAATTCTAAGCTGTATTTTAATCAGCTATTGTGTTATGAATAAGCCATAGATTGGCATTTTCCCTCTTGGGAATGTGCTATTTAAATGTAGAAACTCTGCTTTTCCCCTGTTCATGTTAATTTCCTTAACATTAGCTTTGAAAATGGTGCCACATACCCTTATATTAACGCACTACAAGAGGCCAATCAGATGTTGGCATAAAAGAATAATTTCCTGCTCTTCACAGTACCCTCTGCTAATAATGCTGCTTGAAAATAGTCTAGAAAGACTGTTGATGCCAGAACCAATTCAGAATTAGGCAGGTGGATGTTTTCAACTTCTGCTAATAACAATATCACTTCTGCACTCTCCTCTAAGTTCTTTTTGCTGTATGAAAGCTGCAGTTCCCTTAGGCTAGCTTCTGTATGTGATCTGGGAACATGTATTTTAGCTTATACATCCCTCCTAAGGAGAATAGCAGAGGAGGACAACTAAATAACCAAGACCTAGAAGATTACACTGTTGTAATCATTGTGTAGATTCAGATGAAACTCCACCCAAATTTGGTTCAAATGTTAAGACTAATGAGTGACACCAGCCCACACACACCAAGAGGGTATGAAAACATTTATTACTTACAAAATTGAGGCTTTTTCTGGACAGAGCAGGCCTCCCAAGAAGATCTGAAATGAGAGGACTGAAAAATGACTGGCTGGGGGATTTTAGGGGCTTTAGAGGGTGGCGCCAACCTGAGAGTTCTGCCATAGCAGAGGCTTTGCTGGTTTGAATCTCCCACTGGCACCAAAGTAGAGAACACCTGGGCTTTCTCATCAGCTTTCCCAGATGGGGGTCAAAGGGGAAGAAGGAGGGGTAAGGCTTAATAGGTATCAGCAGCCAAACATTAAAAAATGGAGTCAGACTCTTTATCACAGAGAACAAAATGTATGAGAACAGAGAAATGCTCCCTATTGCTACACAACCAGTGTTTCTGAGGAATGAGAACTAGAGTAGCTTTTTAAAAGCATGTGTTTGCATTGATTGACACGCACTATTTAGCCAAATTTAATAACTGGGTGGGGATATTGGGTTTTCTCTTTGGACCTCAGTTATACAAGTAGGAAAAATCATGTTTGCTTTAAATTATGTAAAATAATATACTATTTCTTACTAACAAATGCAAAATGGATTGTAGTTAAATGTGCATATGTGTATAACAGATACTTAGACCAATTATATTTTGGAATAATATAGTATGTAACTTTTTAAAACAGGATGACAAGCCAGTGTTAGGATTCAAAGGGGCCCTACATTATATTACTCTCTATCACTTTCTCATGACCTGTTGTCAAATCTGGCACACATTGCATCTAGAACATGCCATTTTCTTTATTGATTGCATGTTTTTTATTTATTCCTTTTGTTCATTCAACAAGTATTTCACTGGTTCCCCAACTCATCCCAGACCCAATATATAAAAATAAATAACATTTTGTCCTTAAGAAGTCCATAGTATTTTGTGAAAAATGGGAATACACAATGATAAAAGGTTATGTGATCTTATAAGATCTCAAGTAGAGAAGTATGCTTAAAGTCCTGGGTAAGTTGCTTTAAATTTCCAGAACCTTTACACATAAATATATTTTAACAGAATAGATGCATCGTGATGGTGAAGAAAATCATCAATTCCATATTTGTCTTCTCGTTTAATCTTCCATCACATGCTGTTCTGGATAGTCCTGACCCAAAGATAGCATTTGCTCATATCAAGAGAGTAAACTACCTTCTGTTTCAGAGGAGCTTACCCACTATACCTGGGGCCACATCACTGTTCTGGCTCACTGAAAGGTAATAATCAAGAAGGAAACCAAATTTGAAAATCACAGAAAAAATAGTGGAAGAGTTCGGAAACATATACTCTAAAATGTTTGGAAGGTGAAAAAATAAAATTTCAAGTTAAATGAATTTGGAATAAACCTTTCTCTGTGCATCCCATGCTCTTCTGCTCTTGTCATTTATAGAGAGTCATGGATCATAGTACCTAAGTACTTTAGATTAAATGTCCTTATCTCCTTATGTTAATTGCAGGATATCACTGAGTAGACAGTAACACCATTATACTGTGCAGTATTGGTTTTCATGGGAACCTTTGCCATGAATCAATAGTGAAATTGATTCTTAGTGAACCTCAATGCCCAATATTTCCATTATGTCACAGTTCTAGTTTACTGTTGGTGGACACTTCATTTTTGTTTCTTGCTTTTTGCTCTTACAAACAGTGCTGCAATGACAGTCCTTAAACATATGTCTGCGTATACTTAAGGGAGTCTATCTGGAGGGTTAATTCCTAAAATTGGACTTGTGTCAAAGGTCCATTGAATGAACCTGGCTCTGCATGTCCATCAGTTGCATGGAGTTGTTAATATTTTACTGTTTTTATTATCCCTTTACTCAAAAGCACAAATTTCTGGGGATCTAATTACAGTTTCCCCCATATTTCTCCAAGAGGGGGAGTCATAGATGACAGACCTATTGAGCTTCTATCACTTTGCCATATTCTGTAATATTACCTAAGAGTTTCTGAGCATGATATTAATATTTAGGAATATTGTGGCCTAATCTCCTTTTTTCCGACCCTGAATAATACTGAATTGAGGGGTCTTTCAT
The DNA here is from genome assembly GCA_963574885.1 of Lepilemur ruficaudatus. Lineage (NCBI taxonomy): Eukaryota > Metazoa > Chordata > Mammalia > Primates > Lepilemuridae > Lepilemur > Lepilemur ruficaudatus. The sequence continues at coordinate 27,870 of CAUYRT010017079.1, forward strand.
AGCAGACCCTCTTTAAATTATACTTTTGGATGCTTTACATGAAGCTATACACATGTCTTCAGATCCTTCTAGATTCTTTTTGCTTAATATAAAACTTATATTAAATGTAAATAACAATTTAAAAATTGAGATCAACTCTTCAAAAGCAAGCTTAGCAAAAAATTAATACACTCATTGCTAAAGAAACTTAGCAAAAAATACACTCTTTGCTAAATAAACTTAGCAAAAAATTAATACACTCATTATTTATTTTCTATAAAACACCTTTATCCCACAAAGATATTGTGATTGGATGTTAGAAATAATGTGGAATCAGATGTTAGCTTGTCCTTTCCACAGGAATTTCTCCATGCTTATTATCAATGTAAAGAAAAGCAATGCTTGCAATATTCCCTAAGGAGGGAATAACATAATACCTTTGGGAATAATGAAGTTATCTAAGTAAAAAATAATGGTGCTTTCCATTTTCCTAATTGAAATAAAATAATTATCCAAAAAGAAACAAAATATGTATATCTTTTCAGTATTCATTCCAAGTTTTAATTGGAGGGAAGTCTATGGCAGAAACTTCTATTGCTCAGATGCCATGTTTATAGCTTTCTGATTCTGATCTGATGCCTCCACAGGTTGAAGGTAACTAAACAGAGATCTGTACTTTTAGGTAACTATTTGGGTTCTTTACATCTGAAAGTCATGTCATAAATATCTGACCTCTTTCTCTTTGCTTTGGGTTATAGTCTCAGATAGACTTATCTATTAATAGAACATTTTGCATATAGGTATTCTGTTGTCCTCTGGTATTCCCCATAAGTTTAATCTGCCCATTATTTATATGTCTATGCTATTAAGAACCTTTTCATAATAAACATTTATTAAGTGATTGCTCTGTTCTGAGAGTAATGCATTATGCTGGGAGATATGAGGCATATAAAGATGAAGAAACCACAGCCTGAATCCACAGGGAGATTATAATTTAGAGGGGAACACCAGTGTAGGGAGACAAAAGAATCAATTGAAGAAGATAGTTTCTCTGGGTCTTCAAAGGCACTTTTAAATTTCCTGGGGAAACTTAGATAAGTTTAGAATTTACCTGAATGTTAGCTATCACAAACATTCTCATACATCTTCAGGTTTTATCCCTGTCACTAAATTCTGCCTTAAAATTTAGAGTCTCTACTGTCTATTCCACTTGACATTCCAATTAGCAGCTCAGCCTCAACCTATCAGAATCTGAATTCACATCACTTCCCTGATCTCTTGCCACACCAATATTTCCCCAGTATAGTTAGGTAGTATAGCCAATCAATCAAAACAATATGATGATTTTATATTCTGAATATTTTAAGGCCTTCCCTTTTTATCAATTGTATCAAGACTGCAATAATTTAGGTCCTCATCATTTTCTTGTACAAATCTGCTCTTTTCTTCTATCTAGAAAATCTATTTTCCTCTTTCCATCCCAGCTGCCACTTTCTGACCTTTTGATATTCAACTCAGATACCATCTGCCTTGGATGCATTATCTTACTTTCCTGCTTTCTAAGACACATTTAACACCTTCCTCTGTGCTTTCATATGCTGCTATACATCTCTCATTGTGCTTCCTATGTAATACTGAAATTGTTTATGTATGTGTTTATTTCTCTCAGAAAATTGTAAGCTCATTAAGGTCAGGGGCTATTCTTTAACATATCCAATCTACCTAGGGTAGCTATTGTTAATAGATGTTTGTTGAAGTAAACAAATTTGAACTCCAAATTCATTTACGTAATCTTCATATCCGAGAACAGATAAAGGATGTGCTACTGAATTGTTTTTATTGGAAAGAAAAACTTAAGGCATGAAATTATAAGAATTCTAGAAGAAAATGTTGGAAAAACTCTTATAGACATTGGCCTAGGGAAAGAATTTATGAAGAAGACCCAAAGGCAATCATAGCAACAACAAAAATAAATAAATGAGACCTGATCAAATTAAACAGCTTCTGCATAGCCAAGGAAACTATCACAAGAGCAAACAGACAACTACAGAATGGGAGAAAATATTTGCATTCTACACATCTGATAAAGGGCTGATAACTAGAATCTATATAGAACTCAGGAAAATCAGCAAGCAAAAATCAAACAATTCCATTAAAAAGTGGGCAAAAGACATGAACAGAAACTTTTCAAAAGAGGACAGACTAATGGCCAACAAACATACGAAAACATGCTCAACCTCTCTAATTATCAGGGAAATGCAAATCAAAAGCACAATGACGTATCACTTAACTCCAGGAAGAATGGCTTTTATCAAAAAGTCCCAAAACAATAAATGTTGGTGTGGATGCAGAGAGAGAGAAACACTCATACACTGCTGGTGGGGCTGCAAACTAGTACAACCTCTGTGGAAAATAATATGGAGATACCTCAAAGAGCTAAAAGTAGGACTACCATTTGTTCTAGTAATCTCATTACTGGGCACCTACCCAACGGGAAAAAAGACATTCTATAAAAAAGACATCTGCACTCGAATGTTTTTAGCAGCATAATTCACAATTGCAAAGATGTGGCAACAACCCAGTGCCCATCAATTCATGAGTAGATTAATAAAATGTGATATATGTATACCATGGAGTTCTACTCAGCCACAAAAAACAATGGTAATGTAGCACCTCTTGTATTATACTGGATAGAGTTGGAGCCCATTCTACTAAGTGAAGTATTACAAGAATGGAAAAACAAGCACCACATGTACTCACCATCAAATTTCTATTAATTGATCAACACTTACAGGTGCATATAGTAGTAACATTCATCCGGTGTTGGGCAGGTTGGGGGGAGAGGGGCATGGGTCTTCCCACCCATAGGTATTCCCACCTGATGGGTGCAATGTGTACCATCTGGGAGATGGACATGCTTGAAATTCTGAATCAGGTGGGGCAAAGGCAATCTATGTAACCTGAACATTTCTACCCCTGTAGTATGCTGAAATAAAAAAGAAAAAAGAAAAAATGCAAATTGTATAGTTATCTTTTTATCTCAAGATCTTACCAAAGGGCTCAGAAGTAGTAGACACTCAAAAAATGTTTGATAATTGAATCTGTGAACAAACAAGTAAACTAAATCTTTCCTAAACATTTAATTTCTTATATCAGAAATTCCTTGGTCTCTTCTTCCATGTTCTCCCTCCAAATATTTGTTTTTATGGTAATATCTCTGATCCCACAGAGTTTAACTACATTGTCTTTAATCTCAATCGGTTTTGTTCTGTGTTGTGATTTCTTTCTATCAATATCAAATTGTCACTTTGTCTTTAATGTAGACTTTGGAAAATACGTCATTCTGGAGATCCCTTGGAGTCCAGAGTTTGCTATCTTAAGCCATTCTACCAATTATTGTAACAATGGAATGTATTGCAAATATTAATTGACTTCTCTGGCAAATTCATGTTGTATGATTCAATTCAGGAAATGAATATCATAAACCATTTGTAAGTTTTCATAAATATTAATGAATCAAATAATGGACAGTTTCATGTCAAACTCCAACATTCATTTGTATGTTTACCACCTTGGATAGTAATATACTTAAGTATATATTTCACACTGCTTCAGACATGTTATTTGTTGGGTTCATTTCAATTTATTATTCAAATACTAATTGGAGCTGCAGAAGTTTGCATGACTTATAGCTAATGTTCCAAATAATGTTTGCTTTCATTTTACTAAGCTACTGCACAGGGGAATTTATTGTGACAACGGAAAGCTCTGTCACTCACAGTAAAAAGAAAATGTTTGATTCTGGTCTCTCTGAAAACCTTCAATGTCAGTCACCAATTACCACTTCCCCACTTGCTAGGATTAATTCATCCTTTCTCTGATGCACACACTGTTATCCAGCATTAGCAGAATTGGCTCTGAGCACTACATATGGGCCACCAGTATCCCATGGGCTGTTCTTTCTGAAATAGGGCAAGGAGAGAAGATTTTGTATAGTAAAATTCTCACATGGAATTACCAATCTGTGATTTTGCTACTTCTTGTCAAAGATGGATTTCTCACTATTCCGACTATTCTGGCAGAAATATAGATGTCACTTTTGCCATTTCACCTGGCAAACAAAAATTCCTCATCTTAATAACATTTGTATCTTATACAGTACAATGACAGAAGAGGGGGAATTAAACAAAACAAAACCAAGCTGAGCAGTTTTGGTCTATAGTAGCAAACATCCCTGCTTTAGAACTTTTCCCTCTCTGCAAAATAAATAAACCCCTCAAAGGCAAATACTCTTAAAGTTATCACATTTTTTTTAGATATAAATGTAGTATTTCAGTTACAGATACTTTATCCTCACTTTAGAAATAAAAAGTACATTTTAAAGTTGAATAGGTAAAATTTAAAAGGAGGAAAATATGACAAGCTTCTTAACACCTGCAACAAGAATCAGCAAAATATGACAAGCTGAAGAAAGTGTTGTGACTATGACAACCTATTCAATGTGACTTTACTGCTCTATCTATATCAGCAACATATTTAAAGATGGGTACTGGTTTTTGATTCTTCAAATCAAAATTATCTGCTCATTTTACTGATATTGTTGGCTGAAGAAACCATTTATATACACATTTGACTGTTATAATGCAAATTTACTGAGGTCAGTAGTTTATTTTGAATCTGTGCTTCTTTTTGTAATGTCCTCTAAAGCAAAGGAATAAAGCAATATAGTTTTAGTACATAATAGAAATAGAATGTGATTCAAACAAAGCTGATCCAAGAGAGAATAAGGACCACAAATCTTATAAATGTTAGGGGTTTTCTCAGAAAGACGTCCCCCACACCTGCCTGTTAAGATTAATACTCCTTGTTTATAACTGCTTTTCCCATGGGGAATGAGTTCTCTCCCTCCCTCCCTCCCTTTCTCCTTTTCTCCCTTCCATCCTTTCTTCCTTCCTTCCAACAGATATTTTTTGAGCCCCTTGTACTACTATATGGGAGCCATTATGCTGTTAATAGTTGCTGATGGACAGCACATGATCCCTAGCTTCATTTTACTTGGTAGAATTTTCCAGTGTAATTTGTCATAAAATCTAGAAAGAAATATTTAGGAAAAGAAAGCTTATCCATAGCAAAATTGCTATGCTTATACATTAAAATTGTCTATGGACAAAGGACGTGAATAGACCATGCTGCAAATGGACATGAAATCAGAAACAAACTTTTAATATAATGTAATCGGTAATGCATAAAATTAGAAATTAAAGCAAAATATTCCATTAGTTACATATTAAGTTGAAATATTATATATAACATTTCTATATACTGGTGAATATGAGAGATTATAAAATTCTTAAAATTTCCATTGTGGGTAGGAACATAAGCAAAAATCTTTTTGGAAAACTATGAATAATATTTATGAGGGAAAATTAAGTGTTTATCCCATTTGCTATTATTCCATGTATTGGAATTTACCCCAAAGAGAAAAAAATCAAAAGAAAAATTGATTATGTGTATCAAGATGTTAAATGGAGTTTTTTTAATAATGCCAAAAATTTTATATAGCCCAAATGTTTACTAATAAGGCAAGGCTAAAGCAATTATATGTATAGATGGAAAATGGTCATTAGGAACATGTTTCTATTAAAAAAATACTTATAAGTAGGAAAACGGAGTATGTGTTGCAATCAGTTGTAGTATTATAGTACATACAGGCAGTACATGAATAAATGACAGATTGTAACATCTTGGGATGGCAAGGTTGTGGATGATATTAAGAATGCTATAATTTCAGTTTTAATGTTTTTATAGACTGCAACAAAAGGAGGAAAATAATCTACCTTTTATGAACATAATGGGTCTTGAGTATTCTGGCAAACTAATGTAGTTTCTTTTTCTATTTTCTTTATGGTAAAATTTACATATAGAAAACTTTGTTGTAATTTTTATTATAAAATTATGAAAGTTTTGAAAAATTATGAAGTTACGTAGCCAAAGCCACAACCAAGATATAGAACAAAACATAAGAGAAGTTCCATCCCCACAAATTCTATCATGCCTCTAATAGTCACCCAGTGGCCCCATCTTCAGCGTTGGTTTTTACTCCTCTATGGCTTTGGCTTTGAAAGGATGTTATATAAGTGAAATTATAAAATATGTAGCCTCTTGGGTCTGGTAGCATAATGCATTTGAACTTTTAAAATGCTGTTGCATATATCAATATCCTTTTTATTGCTAATTGATTTTTCATTTTATAAATGTATCACAATTTATTTATCTATTCCACAATGGAGAAACATTTGGGTTGGTTCCAGTTTGGAGGTAATTACAAATAAAATTTCTATATAAACATTAATATATAGGACATTCTTTTGCATTTTAATTGACATTTCAATTGAGATATTTTGGATTCACATGCATTTGTAGGAAATAGCAAAGTGAGATCATGTGTACAATTTACCTAGTTGCCCCTAACGGGAATATTTTTCAAAACTATAGTATAATATCACAACCAGTATATTGACAATAATTCTGGGTCCTATTTAAATATATTATCTTAGCAGGCAGTCATCCTGTTTAGGTTTAGCGTGTACATCCTGACTTATGTTGTGGGCTATATTACCAAAGACAGTTTAATTTTTAGAGCCTTTGCTTTGTTATTTTGATCTGCTTGGTTTACCTGTTGCCACTGGGGTTCCCACTGGTTCCTGCTGCAGGTGCTTTTGGAGGTGAAAGGGTTTTCCGCAGGCTAGGTCACTGGTTGTCTCTGGGTGGGAGAAAGGGATCTCAAGTCTGTGGGGATTATGAGAACTAGGATTATGCACCTAGTTCTTGATGTGACAGTTTCCCTCTGTCCTTCCCTCCTTCATTTTGTATAGGTTTTTGTGTGAAAATATGTTTTCATTTCACTTGGGTAAATACCAAGTAGTAAGATTGCTGGGCGGTATGATGAGGGTATGTTTAACTGCATAAGGAACTATCAGAATGCTTTCATAGTTTTACATTCTCACCAGAACTATATGAGCATTGTGGTGGTTCTGCATCCTCACCAGCACTTTGTGTCCATTTTAGTTTAGTCATTATAATGAAAGTGTAGTGCTGTTTCACTTTAGGCTTAATTTACATTTCCCTACTCACTAATTATATGGAGCATCATTGAAAGTGTTCATTTTATATTCTTATATCCTCTTTGGTGAAATTTCTATTCAAATCTTTTATCCATTTTGTTTTCTTATTATTGACTTTTGGGAGTTTTTAATATATTTTGGATACAAGCTTTTAATAAGATATGTATTTTGAAAATGTTTTGTCTGGTGTATGGCTTGTCCTTTATTGTTTAGTTTTGTGTTTTCAAGAGCAGATGTTTTAAATTTTGATAAAGTCCAATTTATCAATCAGTATTTTAATGACCCATATTTATGATTTATTTTTATATAAGGTAAGATGCATGAATGAAAGCTCTTTATGTTTTTCCTATGGATATTCAATTTGTATTTAGTACCATTTGTTGAAAGAACTATCCCTTTTCCACTGAATTTCCTCACATGTTTATTGATAAGCATTAAACATATTTGTGTAGTTCTGTTTCTAAGCTCACCATTCAGTTCCATTGGACTGCAGGCATATCCTTTTTCAAACACAGAATTATCTTGACTACTGTGGATTGATAATAGGTTTAGGAATCAGTGTGATTTCTCAGCCTTTGTTTTCCTTTTTCAAAATTGTCCTTGACTAATTTAGTTAATTTGTCTTTACACATAAATTTTAACATCATCTTGGCAATCTTTGCAAAAAGAAAGCCTGCTGAGATATCTAGCCCCAGGAATAGAGGGTTATTTTTCTGTCTTCCTACCTCAGCTGCCGTGTTTCTTCATCAGTACCCTAGAGACAACAATATTTGACTGTCCTAACCCCAGCTGCTTACTTATGTCTTGCTGTAAGTCTTCCAATGGGGAGATAGTTGAGAAGAGCTCAGGCAGAACTTTGTGCCTTTTCCACAGAACTGCTGTTTTCCTCCCTAACACTTGCACTGAGGGGAGTTTTTTCAAACTATGAATGGACCCTACCCAGTCTTTCTTGTGAGCATGATATGAAGTCTTTGGAGACAAGTCTTTGTGTATGTATGAATTCACCTTGTATCTGTGATCACAGGGATTCTATATTCTCATTCCTGCCACACTTGGCCTGTAGAAATTGGCTAAATTTTATCTGATTTATTCATGGTATTTTCTTTGGCTACAGGTAGATTTTCCCCACGGTAAGCAAGTGCTTATATTCTTTTTATTCTTGGAGGTGGATTTTCTGCTTAGAGTTTTGGTTAATTGTTTGCCCTGAGACCTCAACTCTCTGATGGATTGCAGAAAAGTTGTGAATTTGTCGTTGTTGTAGTGTGGAAGTAATGCTTTCTCAAACATTCTGCATCTTAAGCAGAAGTCACAATTCTCTCTGTTTTTTTTTTTTTCCTAGAATATGGAAAAATGTGAGGGCAATTCCAATTTTCAATTGAATGTAATTTTTAGATTAACCTGTATAGCCAAACTGCTTTGACTGATGCACAAAATCATAGCCACACACAATTTATCAATATCCCTATACACTCACAATAAGAGCAAATCATATTTCAGTTACGCATAAACAGAGAACTGTATGAAGTAGAACTACCTATAGGCAATAAATAATGTTAGAGGATAATAGCACTGACAGTTACAATGTTATATGTCCCATATGTCAACAATTTTAAATAATTAATCTCTAATTTTACACCACCACTTTTAAGTAAGGGTTATGATATATGTTCTATAGATGAGCAAATTCAATCCAAGAAAGATTCAATTATACCCACAGGTAACAAACACAGTAAAAGACAGAATCATAATTTGACTATAAGTTTAATTATTAATAGCTTTAAAACAAGTCCTTTTTTTTCCTTTACAACTTCAAAATTTATGTAACCTCAGACTTTACTATGTGATCATAGATTTATTGATACTTGTAAGGGCCAGAGGATTTTAATTTCTTTGGCTAGATTGAAAACAAAACAACAAAACTGAAGAAAAATTGTCATTTGATCTTCTCTTGTTTACGGATTCAAAGGGAGGAGATGATAGAGTTCTATAATGATCAGGTTTGCCTTAATTTCCACCAATTTTTGTTCATAAGAAAACTTTGATTTTTATCACAATCTCTGGTAGCAGAGATTGGCCTATTTTTCATCTTAGAATTGGTCTTATTCTTAATTTTCAATTGTTGAAATGTGATAGAAGATTTAATGTAGATTTGGTGATTTTACCTGTTTCAAAACAAATATACAGACATGTTTTTAGTGGGTAGTCAGAGTGCATTTACCATAAAGCTAAAGAATATTAAGTTTTAGGGACCCCACTGACCCCTTCCTAGGCCTAATTTTCTGTTTGTAATATTGCATTTGTTTAGAAATTTACCTCTCCCAAATTTTATAAATTTATGTTCCATAAAACTGGTACCTTTACCCTGGTCACAATTTTTTAATCTTCTAGAGTTTTGGATATTTTGCTACCAGTTTGGCTGATAAAGGTTTGAGCTATGATCTTATTTTACTAATGCTTATCATAAAGTCTCACAGAAATTAGAATGTTATTTAATCAAAAGGAAATAGTATTCCAACAGGCTATCATTTGCAACAACAAAGCACTTTTGAAAAATGACATTTGGCAAACCAATGCAAATATATCTTTTAGATAATAACCTATCTTTATTCACTATTGAAAACTTTGTATTGTAAAAAAAATTAAGTAAAACATCAGGAAATGTTCAGGTATATTTTGCTTTAGAAGCAATATAGGAAATGAGGTCAAGAGAACCATCTGAATATAAAGGAGTGAAAAACATAAATGAACTATTTTTTCCATGTTTCTGAGTAAATGTAAATGCAACAAACTGTTTTTAGGATTCATTTTTGCTGAAGGCTCTTCTTTATGACTGATAATTTTGGAGAAATATGCTACAATTGATAAAAACCTAATATAAAGGTAATTGTTGCACATTACATGGGGTAATTCTCAAGAAGTGCATTTATGACAATTTCAAAGACAGTTATGATTTGCAAGACTGAATATACAACCTTGTTTGCAAGTGCAATTCATTTTTGAATATGAATTAAAATTCTCCTAGCTGTCTTAGATAAAAATCACCAACTTAAATTTCATATGCTTAAAGAAATGTGTCTCTTTCGAAAGTCAGAATCACTTTAGCCACTGGGCATTTTGAATGATGAGTTTTCTCTACCTGGAAGATACTTGGTTCTATAATTTTAATGATTTTGACCATATTTAGATAATTTTTCTTCCTTTAGTGAAATTCCATGATTTATTAAGCAACCACAGTATCTATCTTGTACATTTGTGTGTACAAATTGTCGTAACGTTCACTACACTCTTGGACGTAGGGATGAGAAAACAAAAAGGTGAGATAAAGAGTCTATGAAACAAAAACATCATGGAATTTAAAAATATGTTATTACTCTCATTATATAGCAATAGTAGGTCTGTTTGTGGTAGATGACAGTAATCATTCTCAACAGAGAGCATGGAGGATTGCTTCAGTTTCAGATTTTGCTCAAACATACATGACTTTATTTAGAATTGATTTTACTCAAAGAATTCAATAAATGAGATTACCTTACGCATCCAAAATGATGATGACTAGTGAATGTAAATTGCAACTTAAGGAACTGTTTTAATGCATATCCATTGCTTGACAGTGTGTGCGTGTGTCTCATAAGCACTCAGATAGGAGTCTTTATCTTGCTGACTTTTTCAAGAATTGGGCTTCAGTTTTTAAAGGAAAGACACACATATTTGTGAATTACTTCCCTTAAAGTGGCTGAATTTCAATAGAAAAGTCAGTTTAACATATTTTATTTCACTCTTAATTCTTTTTTATAGGTGGTTTAATATTGGAGTTATATAAACATTTAAGTAAGTTCTTTGGATGCTTTCAAAATGTGCATATTACAATGAAAAAGCAAATAAATTATTTGATAGCTCTTTGTCTTTTGTATCCCTGGAATTACAGAGAGTAGCACTCTTTTAGTCCACCCTGATAAGCTATCAAGAGTTTTCTAAATAAGCGAATCTCCAGGGTTTTCATTATTTAAGTCAGAGCATTATTGGAAGCTCTCTCCAAAACGTAGGGTATACTTTTAGGGAACAATACACTGCATACAATATCATAGTCCAGGATGTTTCTGAAAAAAGGAAGATAAATATATTTTTATAAAACTATATATTTTTTATTTGGAGAATTATTTTTTCTTAGTTACTTTGATGGTTTTTTTTTTTTTTTTGGTAGGGAACTATTCTGTCAGAAGAAAAGGGCTGTTATGTCTAGGATAGGCATGTTTCAAATGCTTACATAAATCAAAAAGAAAAATAAATCTAATGAAAACTAAAACTAAAAAAGAAATAGAAATCTGTTCCAAAATCAGGATAAGCACATAGTCTATTGTCATAGTAAAAAAAATAAAATAAAACTTTCATAGTTTATCAAAGCACAAGTCCTAAGAACAGCTAGGTTTGACTAAATCAGAAGGAGGGGCCTTTTTGTAGGTCTACATATAGTGGGATAATATTTTGCCCTACTGGTTTTCCAACTATTGGGTACACGTTGTACACAAAGTGCCTTTATGTTTACGCTTCTCTTCCAAATGAGCTATTGACTATTAGGGGATGTATGAGATAAGAAAAAAGTCATCAGTGTTGAACATCAACTCTATTTTACTACTTTCAGTATACTATGCTGACGCTTCCCTCTATGGGCCTAGAAGAAATTTTGAATTTTATATGAAATGGCGAAATATGTACATAACGAAATCTCTCTCTCTCTTTAATTTTCTGCCTTTTGTGATAAAGAATTTAGCTGTTTTTTGTCGTTGTTGTTGTTTGTTTGTTTGTCTCTGATTGATGAGAAGTAACCTCTAAACCCTTGGAGTAAAGAATTTTGCTGGACTTTTGTCCCTACTTCCTAAGAAGTAATTTCTAAATCCTTGGGATTTCTTGAATGATTGGAGTATCTCTGTAATTTATGACAGGCTCTTTGGACCATACCTAATAGTTTAGGTTAATGAGGTGACACATGGTGGACTCCTAGATAGCTCATGCTCCTGAGATGACTCAGGATGAGAGCTGGCCACACCAGAAAGATCAAACATGTGATTAGAGAGTTGAGACTTTGAGTCAAATGCTATCAGACCAACCTTTAGGGACAGGAGAGAGGCTGGAGATTGAGTTCAACCAGGTGGCCAATGATTCAATCAATTATGTCTACATAATGAAACCCCAGTAAAAGTCTGGACATCAAGCTCAGGTAACTTCTCTGGATGGCAATACTCTGCATATTGTCACATTTCCTTGTGCCAAGGGGGTAATGTATCTCTGGAAATAATGAAAGCTTCATGTTTAGAACTCTCTCAGATCTAACTCTAGGCATCTCTCCCTGTAGTTCGTTCTGATTTCTATCCTTTTGCTATAATAAAACAGTAATCATTAAGTATAGTGCTACACTGAGTTCTGTGAGTTGTTCTAGTGAATTATTGAAACTGAGAAGGTAGTGGGAACCCTTGAATGTGTATCTACCAGGTCAGAAATAAGGATGGCCTGAGGACACCTATGCATACATCTGGTGTCTGAAATAAGGGCAATCTTGTGGAGGACTGTGCCCTTAACATATGAAATTTGATCTAATCTTGGGTGACTGTTATCAGACATCTTTACATATCCTGAACCCAATCTTAACTTAATAGTGAAAACTCAAGAGTAAAGATCCATTCAACAATGTAGAGTTTTGAATTATGCCTGCAAAGCTGAATAAAATTAATTTTAAAAATATAATTAAAATTATAATATGAATCATACTTTGTTAGCAGGCATTAGATATCAAAAGAATGATATTCATCCCAACATGTTCTCCTCCATAGATCATTCAGATATTTAATTTAATTCAAGCTCATATAATAGGGTATCTGTTGATTACATTTAATGCGGTGAGACAAATGTGTCTTTTTTCTTTTTTAGCCAAAAACTGGTCAAACTTCACAAAGAATGTATTAGAAATTACATGCCAATTTAAAGCTGATAGATAATTTATATGTCAATCGAGAGGATACAAAATAAACATAGCATTTTAGATTCAAGAGATGGTGATAATATAGCATAAATCTAATGATTGGATTTAAAAATTAATAAGCAAATAATGAAGGAGGTATTAAATAGCTTTGGGAGCTGGATAAAGTGAAGGAGATGGTGAGTCAACGTAACGGTTGGTACTTACTGCTTAGTGAATAAACCAGATGTTGAGATTTGATGAATAGGTGCCTTCGTCTGCCTTTCCGTTGTTACTGAGGCTGAAGCTCTGTGAAGCATCTCTGCAGGTATAGTCATAGTGAGTAAAGTCAAACTCAGTGGGCTAGTCACTAGCACACGTAAAATGCATCAATTCTAAGAAGACCTTTATAAATTACTGTGGCATAATCACTACCTAGCTTCTAAATCTATCTTCTCAGTGGATATGAATTGGAAATAATGATGAGCTTCATATAAAAAGAAAACTTAGTAGATAATGGTGACAGAAAGGAATTGGCTGAGCACACACAGAAACACAGAACCTGGGAATATCGTACTGAATTTTAAAGAATAGAATCTAAAATAATAGCAAGATGAGTATGTTCCAGAGATCTGCTGTATGACATTGTAGCTATGGTTAGCAATACTGTATTGAATATTCAAAATTCTTTTGAAAGGGTAGATTCTCATATTGTGTTCTTACCACAAATTTTTTTCCTATGAGGATATGCTTTATGTCTCAGGGTATATAATAGCATATTTAGATTGGTATTTCAAAAATTCACATCAGAGGCCTTTAGCAATTTTCTTATTTCTAAATGACATTTGTAAGCATACAAAATAATTATTTTTTTCTTTATCTTGATTATGACACTACTACTATTACAGGTAGCTTAGTAAATAGGTATAATATTTTGATTCCATGACTGTATATAACCAACTATTATTTTTACTAGCTAAACAACCTGACTTTAAGTTTTGGACTTTGAAATTTTTAAAAATATAAAGTTATACTCTATTTCTCTAAGAGTACTATATGCTTGCCTCTCCTGTGTGGATTAGGTTCATTTGTAGAGGTACTTGCAGAAGATAGTACCTTAGGATTGGAATGGCTTTTAGAAGTTATTGGTTCAGATGGTGTCATCATGTGACCATTTTCTCTCCACAGTGGCTCATAGGTAGACAGGTGGAAGTTATGCTTGATGACACTTAACCAGTGATGCAGGAATAAATGACCCCTCCCTCCCTTTATCTCAGCCTTTAATATTTCCGTGAAAACATGTGATTGTTGGGGTCGTTTTACAACTATGAGGGGGAAACTTAGGTAATCGTATAGAAGTGTCTAAGTCAACCCATCCTGAAAGTGCTTACCAGGATCTCTCTTGTTATGTGAGAAGTTTGTTTAAGCAAGTAGTATGCTGCTTTCAAACTAACATCTTCAGAAATGGCATAGCCTCTTCTTGTTCCTTATGAATATGCTCAGGGTTTAAAGTGTTTAATATCACATGAGTTCTATATCTTGATCACACCCTGGAGTCACACTGGGTATTAATTTTTCTTATGAAATATGGTATCCCCAATTGAAGATTAAACCCTATATAGTATTGTAACCAGTGCTGCTTGAGAAAATCACTTTATTTTTCCTAGTGCTTTAAAAAAATATCGTTAGCATTCTAGCAGATGGCTCAAGCTGTTTGTTCTGATATGGTTGTTAAACAAAAGGTAAACAAACATAAACAATAACACATCAGGTCTTCATTATGCAGTTCACTGTGAGGTTGATATTTGCCATTCTATGTATTGTTTATAATAAGTGCATAGAATGTGAATAAACTCTCTCTGAAAGAAAGTAAACAATACAAAGGCAAGGTGAGTTAAAAAAAAAAAAAGAGCCCTTTTATCCCATTATTCAAACACACATCCTTTTCAAGAAGTAAAAATTTACGGAAAATTCTTCCAGACTTTTCTCTAATACATTTGTTTCTTTAAGTACTGTATAATAAATCATATGTATTTTTTGCATTACTATTTTCCACTTACAACATATATTGACAAGTTCTCAATATCAGTGACTCTCACTGAAAGATCTAGACATATTTTTGATTCCTGCATAGTATTCCCAGGCATAAGAACATTTCATAATATATTAAACACCTCATTATTGATAGATATTTCAATGTTTTGGGGTTTTTTTTCTATTACAATCAAATATGGAGCAATGCTAGGTGTTAGACCATCCACCAGGTAAAAGAAATATCCAGTGAAAGGTAAACTATAAACACCTACATCAAGGTCCCCTTCATTTTCCATTATGGCAGCATTGCTAGCTGCTCTGCTACCAGAACCACAGTTTGTCTGGGGTGCTCTCAAAATATAGTCACTAAAATATTGATTTTGAACAATGCAATATGTAAAAATATATAAGGTGGATAAATCATGAATAAGAGCACAGAGCCTGGAAGTAACTGGGCAGAACCAGGAAGTAAAAAGTATTTCAGTTTAGATGGCACATTGACCATGTAGAAGAAAATAATGGAACATAAAAATGAAGATGAGCTCATACCATGAAGAATGAGGTAAAAGGCTAGTTTCATTTTTAGGCATAAATAATGAAGCTGGAGAAAGGATAGTAGCAATGAAAATGAAATGGCTGGAGCCAATTTAAGATTGCAGAGATAGAGTCTCCAGAGTAAAGCATGTGAAAGGAGTTAGAGTGAAGGCAGAGTCACATGTGCAGCTACTGATGCAAATTCACCACAGCCAGTTGTAGTTAGCCCATAAGTGAGCATCTTAAAACATTATAAACCATTGCCTTCTGTTTGTAAGTCTGGAGGCACTATTAAAAAAGTTGAGCAGAAACCAAATGAGAAATAAGGGTTAAGAACTTTATCTGTTGTCCAGACATCTGTACCCTCAGCAAGCTGTCAAAAGAAATGCTGCTTTGGAAGCCAAAGTCACCCAGGGGGCTAATCAGCTTAAACACATGACAAAAGTCAGACAATTCCAAAGTGCTAACAATGTTAACTAACAGTGCAGCCTGCCAAGGAGCTGCATATCACTGCCAAAATAAAAAGAATAGTTCCCTATGCTGAGCTTTTGGATTATTTTTATTTATTTATTTATTTATTTATTTATTTATTTATTTATTTCCCTTTTTCAACTATACTTGGAGATGGTAATAGTAGAGAGGAACTCGAGAACACTCCATCTGGTGAGAGAGCTGAGTTCACAAAGTTTGGCTGGTTTGGGTGCCAAGGAAAGGTAGTTAAAAAGGAAATCTATGAGTGTTTGGGAATATAAAGCTGCTTCAAAAATCTTTTCTTAACTCCAGCTCGCTCTTTTTTATTTGCCTTCCATTTCTGGCAGTGTGAAGAATTAATGACTGTTCAAAATTATTTAAGGATCACTCTCTTCTTTCTGACTTTTGCTTTCTCTGATGTTCATGTTAAAAGCTCATAAAGGCCTTATGTGACTTCATTTTATTGCCTTATCTCTCTCTTATCTATCAGGTTTTATCTATCAGGTTTTAATGTGAAACTGGTAAAGAGCGAGCATGAATTAAAATGTGCATGAGTCATAACTGTGAAGCTATTATTCCCCTGTCTTCTTGTCACTCTGTTCATTGGTGTCACTGCTTAAGTTTTACTTCATTTCCTACACTTCTCAGTTGACAGGAACAATGAAGCCATGACACTGTAATCTTGATTTTTCTGAACATGACATTTTGTGTTGGTAACTTTATTAGTTATTCTATTTGCAGCACTTCACTTTCAAGGCATCTCAGTGGTTCATCTTATATCTTTATTCTTCTGTAAACTTTCAATTTGTCCTGTCAATAATTAAAAATGTGGGTTTGTGAAATCTTTCTGTCTTTTTTATTTAAAATCACCTTGAGGTTAGTCTTTGTTCATTTTTGCATATGTTTGTAGATCATATTTCCAATTTCCAATTCTCATATATATATATATATATTTCTCAGTTTGCTAAGAGAATAGTTGAGAGTGTTATTATGATGGGCATTCTGGTCTTATTAGCACCATTCACTTATTTTTTTATCCTTTATTTATTCAAGTATTCACCTAACACCTACTGTGTACCACTGTTCTAGGCACTAGGGATTTAACAACAAATACAATAGACAAAAATAATCCCTTCTGTCATGGATCTTGGTTATTGTGGAGAGAGTGAAATACAGTAAGTCAGATGGTTGTAAGGACTGTGGAAAGGGTGAAGCAAGTGACAAGAAAAGTCGGAGGTGGGTTATAATTTAAACAGGGTCAGAGAAGGCCTCACTGAGACAGTCATATTTGAGCAAAAACCTCAAGGAGTTGAAAGATCAAATCGTGTGATCACAAGGAGGAAACAACAGATTCATAGGCACGCAGGAGGGAGAATGTGTTCAAGGAACAACACAGTATACCTCTGTGGAGTGAAGGAGGTAAGGGGTAGGAGATGAAATTAGAGAGAGAATGGTGGGAGGCAGGGAGCAGCCTGTGTAGTGCTTTTTAGGACATGGTAAGGACTTAGGCTTTTATTCTGAAGGAGAAGACATTGCAAGTATTTGAGCCAAAGGAGTGACATGACCAGACTTATGTGTAAAGGGATCATTCTGAATGTTGAGTTGACAATAACCATAGATTTGCAATGGAGAAAGCAGGAAGACCAAATGGGAGATCTCTATTCTCCCTAACATGTGATCTCTGAGTTCACAAAATTAGTTTGTCTCTAATGTTTTTGGAAATGTCATTAAATTTGAATGTATATTTTATTTGAAAAGGGGTATAGTACTTGGGACATGGAATCTGAGAGCCAATTACTGAATCATAATTCCACCTGAAAAGCTGTATTTTTTTACTTTGGACAAGCTCCCAGACTTCCCTTAGCTTGGATTCCGATATCTGGGAAACTGGGCTAGTAAGGTTGCCTATTTTAAGAATACAGTGGCTCACACCTGTAATCATAGCACTCTGGGAGGCCAGGGCAGGCAGACTCTTGAGCTCAGGAGTTCAAGACCAGCCTGAGCAAGAGCGAGACAACTAAAAATATATATAGAAAAAATTAGCCGGGCATGGTGGCGCATGCCTGTAGTCTCAGCTACTCAGGAAGCTGAGGCAGTAGGATTGCTTGAGCCCAGGAATTTGAGGTTGCTGTGAGCTAGGCTGATGCCATAGCACTCTAGCCCAGGTAGCACAGCAAGACTCTGTCTCAAACAAACAAACAAAAAAAAAGAATACATTATGAGGATTAAATAAGGTAACATATGCAAAGTCTTTTGTATGTGCCTGGCAAACAACAAGTACTCATTTAATATTGGCCATTACTATTGTTAGTTACCATTATTATTACATTTTACATCATTTATCTAAGTTAGTGTTATATAGGGATTGTGAGCATAATATTGTATCTTTGCTAAATGGATAATTATTAAAAAGAGAACCATGGGCTCAAATTTTAGCCAGTTGTGTAAGTAGTGCATTTCTAGCTTAAAGGATATTGAAGGACAAAAATGAATCGCCTTGGCTGGAAGTTTTAAGAGCAGAGTAGATTCTTATCTATTAGGTATTGGTTTTTGATAGGTGTGGCAGACAGATTCTAAGATGGTTTATTAAAAAACTCATTTCTTGCTATAAATGGCCTAGTGTAATGCCCTTCCCTTGATTAACTTGTCTCTAACCATTACACTACAATAACATTGAAGGCTTGCCATGTTTGTTCTTGGGATGCAAGAAGCTGTGGCTTCCTCCTTACTGGTATATTTCCACTTTTACTTGCTTTGATGAAGCTAGCTGACATGTTGAGAGATTCATGTGGCAAGGAACTGAGGGTAGCTTGCAGCTTATGCCCAATAAGTAACTGAGACTATGCAACAACTCTTAAGGAACTGAATCTAGCCAATAACCATGTAAGTCAGATTAGAAGTGAGTCATTACCAGCTGAACTTTCAGATAGGATCCCAGCTCCAACTGATATCTTTAGTTTTAAATTTAATTTTTTTTAATATTTCAAAGTATTATAGTGGTACAAATGTTTTTGGTTACAAGAGTTGCTTTTGTAATGCTCGAGTCAGGGTTGTAAGTGTGCCTGTCACCCAGGTAGTGTTCACTGCACCCCTTAGGTAGGATTTAGCCCAGACCCTCTTCTCCCTCCCCCCTGATTTGAGTTCCATTGAGTTATACTTTCCTCTATGCACATGTGTGCTCATCAGTTAGTTCCAAATTAATAGTGAGTACATATGGTGTTTATTTTTCCATTCTTTAGATACTTACCTTAAGATAATGGTCTCCAGTTACATCTATATCATTGCAAAAGGAATTAAACCATCCTTCCTGGCTGAGTAGTATTCTATAGTATACATATACCTCATTTTGTTAATCCACTCATGAATTGATGAGCATTTAGGTTGATTCTACATCTTTGCAATTGTGAATTGTGTTGTAATAAACATTTGTGTACAGGTGTATTTTTGATAAAATAAGTTATTCTCCTTTGGGTAAATACCCACTAGTGGGATTGCTGGATCAAATGGTAGGTTTACTTTTAGTTCTTTGAGGAATCTCGATACTCTTTTCCATAGAAGTTGTATTAATTTGCAGTCCCACTGACAGTGTATATGCATTCCTTTTTCTCTGCATACATGCCAGCATCTATTTTTTTTTGGATTTCTTAATAAAAGCCACTCTAACTGGGGTAGAGTGATATCTCCTGGTGATTTTAATTTGTGTTTCCCTGATAATTAGTTATGCAGAGCATTTTTTCATGTTTATTGGCCATTTGTCTATCTTCTTTTGAAAAGTTTCTGTTCATGCTTTTCCCCCCACTTTTTAATGTGGTTGTTTTTCTTCTGCTAATTTGCTTGAGTTCTTTGTAGATTCTGATTATTAGCTCTTTATTGGATATATATATATATAGTTTGTAAATATTTTTTTGCATTCTGTATGTTGCCTATTTGTGCTGTTGATTATTTCTTTGGCTGTATGGAAGCTTTTTTAATTTAATTAAATCCCATTTATTTATTTGTGTTGTTGCTGTGATTGCCCTTGGGATCTTCTTCATAAATTCTTTGCCTAGGCTGATATCTAGAAGTGTTTTTCCAACTTTTTCTTCCAGAGTTCTTATGGTTTCATGTTGACATCTATATTTTGAAAGATCCTGAAGTTGAGGACCCAGCTTCATGGGGATTCATGACCTACAAAAGCTGGGAGATAATAAATGTATGTTGTTTCAATTTGTTAAATTCTGGAATGATTTATTACACAGCAATAGATAACTAATATAGTAAAAGAAAACATTCCTGCAACACTGAGTTCTAGGTCTTAAATGCTTCTATCTGGAAATGTCAAAGGTCATATCTGCTGAAAGCCATTTTTGTGGAACTAGTCACAAAAACCCACCTAACTACAAGAAGACCAGGAAATGCAGGAGAGCCTATAAAATGTCTGGTGTGCAATGCTTTCTCTATCACAGATAAACAGAAAAGCATCACACACATTGTATTTTTAATGAGTATATTCTGGGCCCAATATTAACCTCACATGTAATCATCTAAGGAAGAACTTGTTACAACCACTAGTCAATGATCTTTTATCTCCTCTATTTTCAGCAACATCATAAAATTAATCCAGTCTAATGACTATTGTTATCTGCATGTGACATTTAAAATATTTTCACACCAATTAACACACTGCCATCTCAACTTTATTCTCTCATAATACTACTTTTACTACTTTGAGTTATGTAGTATTATTTTTTTTACCAGTTTTATAGATGTTTAACAAACATGGAGGAGTTCCAGATCCTGCTCAGATCGCAGAGCCAGTTAATGGCAGAACTGGGTATTAAACTTAGGCCTTCTTTCTAAAAATCCTGGGCTTTCTGCTTTGTGAAGGTTATATTTTGCTTGTCACTTTTTTCAGTGGTGGGTTACAAGTGAGGTCTTCAAAAAATGGGGTGTATGCTTACCAAAGAAAGCCATGCTGCTGAATATTAAAACTGCTAACTTGGACGTGTTGCATGACAGATGCTCTAAAATCATGGCTATTATGACTGCAATCTTTAGTCAAATGTACAATTTTAACAGCAGCAAGGCTGCAGTCATCTATGCTTTAAAAATAAAATTAATAAAATAATATCTGTATATAAAGAAGGCTCGTGGTAGAGTGCTTGCAAGGACAACTCTTGGACTTTATTCCTGGACCAGATTCTATCTTGCTGTGAGACCTTTGGCTCCACACTTGATTGACTTGTACCTCAGTCAATCCAGATGGAAAAATGGGGAAAAAGCCAGAGCTCACTGAAAACCAGATGCTGCATCTGAGCTGTGATTTCCTAAGTAAATGAATTATAAAACATTGTTCAAGAGTGTGTGCATTTGAAATATCCTGGCAAGACACAGTTTTGTCCCACATTGTAAAAAAATACAGCTTGTCAATTCTACATGGCAATTGTAACTCACAGAAATAAAATAACTTTTGTTTGTTGGACTCTCTAGTGACAAAAATATTGTTTAATGTTCACTTGCTTTTTGGGGGTAATAATTTTGTGCTGACAGAAACTGCACTTATGGGAGTATTTGGCATCTGTTATATATATATTTAAAAAACACTTAAAACACTTAAAATTCTGTGCTATAAATTATTAAGAAATATATTTTCTAGCAAGGCACAAAAGAAGCAAATAAAACCCATAGAAGAAAGGAAACCTATTATTTTCACCAATACAACTTAAAGAGAATTTTGCACTGAATCACACAGATGACAAAGACAAACACAATTCCAGTGTAGAAAAGTTTGTCATCAGTACGTGACACTAAAAACTAACTGCTTTTATTTTTTTCATATCTATACCAGAAACACTAGAATGTCTAGTAAATAGAATTAAAGAAAAATAATTGGTGACATTGGAATTTCAAATCACATGAATTACAAGATAGTTTTCACCTAAGAGACAACCAACATGCTGGTTTCCCAGGTGGCACATTGGGGGATCCTTCATTTTGTATCATGCTCCTTTGCTACACGAGGGCCAATATTCCCATGGGGACACACAATCTCTATCTTTCTAAGCCCACAAAACCAGGAAGAGAAGCAGAGAGTGAGGACTACGGTTGGAACCTTGCAGTTACTCCAGGGTTAGGAAGCCTTTTAAAGAACGTCTTGCTGGTTTTGACAAATAACACATTTCTCTTCTCTTTTCCATTTTTTCCCCCAGTAACAGACAGCTTAAGAAGAAAATTTGGGCTGGGGAACATTTTTGAGGCTTGAGTATTTCTAAGCTTATAGTTTACCTTATGAGACAATTAGTTGAACTAGAACAGCAATTCTTAGACATTTAAACTTTAGAGAAAAACAAATTAAAATACTGTAATCGGGAACTGACAAAGAGTTGACTATGTTTTATTTTGCCATAAAAGAATATTTTAAAACATCCCACAACAAAACAACCACTACTCTTATCATTTTACTTTAATCACATTATCTCTTATCCTTATTTTTTTCCATTTTCTTTGGATTGGTTACAACTTTTCCACAAATGTGTACTAGTATGCACAGCTTGTATTTGGAAATTAGTAATAAGCAGATTTGGTGATTCCTTAAATCATATTCCCATACTGTTTTGAGTGTGAGAAGTTGTTAATTTCAGTCTACTTGAAGAATTAAAGTAATTCTTTAATTACTACAGGAGCCCTGACAGTGAAGTCACAGAGTGACAAAGCAGTCATAGTCCCCACAGTTTGAATTAGATGATTCCAGATGAAACTGTCTGCGGAGAGTAGGGGGAGGAAACTTTGCCCTCAGAGCAGCCACCTCCTTGGGCTTAGAGTTCTAATGTATGCCTATGCGGGAATGGGAAGCTGGGGGTGACTCAGGAAAATTTCAAGAGTTCCTGAGAGATCACAACTTACTAATTGAGAGAAACATGATATAGAAATTCCTAAATCACCAAAATACAATTCTGTTAAAGTTTCTTTCCTTCCATCATAAAAAGAGCCATTCTGATCCAAACCACGGATGTTGTTCTTGCATCTATTCTGTCCTATATTTAAGTTATATTCTACACGCAGGTAAGTTTTGAAAATACAAAACCGACGTCATTCCCCTGCTTCCCGTAAGGTGAATTTAATCCCACTAACATGGTTTATAAAACCCCGTCTCATCTCCTCCTTTGTTTTCCATTCTCATCTATGACTAGATTATCTCTGCCTCTTTCTCTTTCCTTTCCAATTACTCTGACTTGACAGTCTTTCGTAATTTCCCTTAGCCTTCCCTTCTTCGGGTGTTTGTACTCCACCAAAACATTTCTTCCTCTGCTCTTGCACAGCAAAAGCTGAAACCTTCTCCCAGCCTTATTGAGAAAGTTAATCTCTTATCAGAATCTTCCACTTTAATGCTTGGAAATACTTGCCATAGTTATTTATTTAATTAGTTTAATTAATATCTTTAAACCTCTTTTAGATTCTAAGTTCTATAAGAACTGTGTCTCTACTACCTACTCAAAGTTACTCAAATATATTGATTGAAAAATAAATGAATGAATAGAACCATTGTAGTATGGTGTGTTTGAAAAAAATGCAAATGGGACCATGGGATAGTAATTTATACACTGATTCAGTACGCATAAGATTTGGGAAGAACTTCTTTGAAAATAACTATTTTTCAGTTGATGTGTGGTTAATTAGCTAGCACAGAAGAGGAAACTAAATTGTTTACCAACTAAAATCTATAGTGTTAGGGCATATCATCTACTTTGGAAAATAAACTGTCTCTCTTCAAATGCTTGCTATAAGTGTAATGACAAGATTACAGCCCATTTTCATCTTCTCTCCAGAGTATATCATATAGTTGAAACAGAAAATGCTTTGTGTTTGGTGTTCTGTCATGTGGGAAATGTATTGCTGATTATATCTAAAACACACATGACAATTCAGATAGCCAGTTGTGCAATATATATAAAAATACCTTCCCTCAATGGAAGATGTATTTTGTTGCTTGAATAAATACACCTCTCCATTTTTAGGTCAAGTGTAATGTGATTTTATGGTTTTCTTTTGTTGCAGACGCTTTGTTTTTATCTTTGCCTGATGTTATAAAGCAAAAATTCTCACCACAAAAAAAGGAGAAGTGGGTAAATGATGAATATGCTAGCTTTATTTAATCTTTTTTATAATTTACACATATAGTAAAACATCATATTGTGCCATAAATATTGCCTCAGTCCATTTCTGCTGCTATGACAGAGTATAACAGACTGGATAATTTATAGAGGAAAAAGTTTGATTTGGCTCGTGTTTCTGAAGGACGGGAATTCCAAGATCAAGGGGATGTATCTGGTGAAGGCCTTCTTGCTGCATCATGGCGTGGTGGAAGATATAACATGCTGATCCTTTTTGTATTCTTTTTATAACTAACCCACTCACAATAACTAACTCACTCTCACAATAATGGCCTTAATCTGTTTATGAGGGCAATGTCCCTATGACTTAATCATTTCTTAAAGGTCTCACCTTTCAATGCCATCACAAAGGCAATTAAATTTCAACATGAGCTGTGGATGAGACATCCAAACCATAGCGGATATATAAATTCACAACTTTGGGTATAAAGTATAATAGAAAGCCACAAGTGCAGGGCTAGTATTCCTAGGCCTAGTATATATATTCTGGCTCTACTAAATACTAAGTATCTTTCAATGATTAATGGTGGAGAAAGAAACATGGCGTAATGGAAAAAGCACTAAATGCTTTTGGAAAACCTGGGTTATAATTCTGGCTTTGGGAAGGTCACTCAGATAACATACTTATCACAGTTCCTGACACAAAGTAAGCAACGAATTATCATTATTTATTATAATTGCATCACTTGCCTGTAAAATGACAAATTTCACTTCAATAATTAAAATTCTTTAAGTCTTGCCAATAAACTGAGGAGCCTATGGGAACTTGAGTGACAATGCTGAATATTGACAACTAGAGAACATGTAACTTCTTAAGTAGTAAACAGGGTCAAACATTCTTTAGTCACTTCAAGGTGATCTTGAAAATCAGTAACAAAATGAGAAAAGGAAAATTATTTTGCTCAGATACAAAGTAAATTAGGTGATTTAATTTGACCTGGTATATAGCTAAGTGGTAGGATAAAAGTGATATGAAAATGTTGAATGACTATGTACAGACAGTCACCAGTTATACTCAAACAGTGCTTCTTTGATCACTCAATCATTTTTGTAGCCTTCTCCACTGGGAATTTGTAGCCACCATGAGACATCTTATTCGCCTTTGGTGTTTCAGCTACAGTAATCTTCTTTAAGTTCCTCAAAGGCCTACTCCTCCCTCAATGTGTTTGTACAGGCTAATATTCCCTTCCAGGAAAATCTCCTGCCCGCAGTTATTCTTCCTATCTAAATTATTAATAAATCCTACTTACCTTTCAAATATCAGCAAAAATGTCACTTTCCCTAGAAAGCCTTTTCAGGTGACCTCAGACAAGATCAGGTCCCTTTATACTAAGTGTATAGGTCTCTATAATTTTCCTTCATAGTGATTATCATTGTTTTAAGTTATTCACCTGATGTTCACTTTATCAGAATCTATTTTCCACTCCTAGTGTGAGACAGAAAGCTCCAGAATGGCAGGGCCCCCATCTGTCTTGCTCACCTAGTCATCCAAGATG
>CAUYRT010017081.1:0-79427 GCA_963574885.1 Lepilemur ruficaudatus
GGTGGCAGACTCTACCAATTCTATCTCTGTCAACTTTGTTAATTAATCTCCTCTCCAGTAAAGATGGGGGTAAGGGATTGGCCAGGAAACCCAAACTATTTACTCATAGTTGTTATAAATTAGTCAAAGATAGGGTGATGAGGCTGATAAAAATCAGAGCTTCTTAGGATCAATAACATGGACAAGATAACGAAGGAGGTGGAATTGTGATTTGTCCCTGAGCTGGGAGAGATGCCACAACAGGCACAGCAGAAAAAGGTTTGTCTTGGCTGGGATCCTCATCCTGAAGTGTTTAATGCTTAGCTTTACATACTAAATAAAAATTATTTGTCATGCCTTGAAAAAGCTGTATTTATTTTTTATTAAAAAAAAATCATGTTAATTGCAAAAAAAAGAAGTAAACGTATCTTCAGCAGAGAGCAAGGCGCCACTACCTTCCTGGGCTGCACGGAACCTGTGCCTGTGGCAACTTCCCTCAAAACTGTAAACCGCAGGCCTGTTTACAGTGTGCTGCGCACCGTCTCGTCAGGTCAGTGGACGCTGTGCCAGAGGGCCCTGTGCTGTCTGCCCGGCAGTTCTTGGAGCTGACACGCGAAGACCTTGTGTGATTAAATCAATACAGACTTAGAAGGAGAAACCCGCTTCTATTGTGGAGCATGTCACACGCGGACAGGAGTCGAGAATGTATGGTTGTGAGCCTTCGATTACCTGTTACCCAGTTTTAACAATTATCCCATTTTTTACACAATCATCACTACGGTATCACACTTAACAAAATTAACAAGGATCCCTATTACCAGTCGCCATCCGCTTGATATTCAAGTCTCCCCAGTTGTCTCAGGCTGTCTCATTACACCGGTGTGCTGGCGCGGGATTGGCACGCAGCCCGCGTTGCTCACAGCCGGTGTTTTAGTGCAGAGACTTCTCTACCTTGTTCTTTCCCTTCAACTTCTCTAAGTCCTGGTGTTAAAACCAGAGGGCAGGGCCGCCTGGGGTTTGCATTTTGATGAGCTGGTGATCCTGTGAATTGCTCAAAGCTGAGCTCAACCTGTGTGTCCCTCGCCACGCTTGGGAAACTAAGCACAGTTTCGATGAAATCTGAGGGCAGCCTGGTCTTCCGCTCTCCCTCACCGTCCACTCTTTTTCCACTTTTCCACAGTGTACGTCCATTTGCTCTTCCCAGCTCCCCATCTCTGACTTCTAGCGCCTCAGACATTTCCCCATGTTCCCATCCTTCGTGTGACATCTCTCCATCGGCC
This sequence comes from Lepilemur ruficaudatus, assembly GCA_963574885.1. NCBI lineage: Eukaryota > Metazoa > Chordata > Mammalia > Primates > Lepilemuridae > Lepilemur > Lepilemur ruficaudatus. Next base: position 1,260 of record CAUYRT010017081.1, read on the forward strand.
TCGGCCACTTGCTGCACGTGGCCCATCTTGCTCGTCCTAACTGCTGCCCCTGCCCCGGGGCCAAGCCCACCGACCTGGCTCATCCCTGTTTCAAGCACTCGCCTCCCCTTGTGCGCAGCCAGCACGATCCTGAAAACATCATCATAAGAGCTTTTTAGGTTCTTGTTCACTAATTCATGCTGGCCTGGAATCCGGTGGTCCATTTCTGAAAGTGTGTGTTTAAAATGAGCTCATTTCAAAATAAGCCATATACAGAAGGACAAATACTATGAGATTCCACTCCCACGAAGTAGTTGAAATCACAGAAGCAAAGTAAAAGGGTGGTTGTCAGGGGCTGAGCGAAGGAAGAAGGGGAATTAGCTTTTGATGGGTTCTGCGGAGTTTTAGCTTTGCAGGATGAAAAAGTGCTGGAGGTTGGTCACACAACGATGCGAATATACTCGGCACTACCGAACTGCGTGCCGTACTGACAAGAGGTTAAGACGGCAAACTCAATGCTATGTGTTTTTACCACAGTAAAACAAATCAATATATAATAATTCATTTCAAGCAGTCTTACTATTTCACTCTGGTCCATAGATAAACATCTAGTTTTGCAGTTCTCATTTTTACACTACCATATTTTTTTTATAAATGCAGAAACTGAAAATTTCTCCTTTCTGGGCTTATATGCCACCAAAGTTAGTTGACAGCTTTGGTATTATTCAGTTTTCCAAAATCTGTACTTTGCTGGAGCTCAGAGAAATTATCCTTTTGGAATCTAAACCACTTTCTTGTATACAGTCATTAATTGTTGTTTCCAAGATATTTTCATTTTATTAATGAAGAGGGCAGGGCATTGGATTTCTTTAGCATTTATCAACTTTGGATCCAACTTTGGAACCTTCTGAAGTTTCTTATAGTCACAGTCTCATGGAGTCCTGAGCCAGAAATGTTTTCCAAATCCTCCGCTAGCTTCCTGAACATTGACTGGGTGTCACAAAAATGCCAGATTCCACATTAATCTACAAATCTTTGGCAAATGGCTGCCCTTTGGGTCTATCAGAAGATAAGCCAGGGAAAATGCTCACTTGACAGTGGGGATGGGAGAGCTGGGCCAGATCCTTTATCTCATCCTGAAGATTCTTCTAGAAGATGAGTCAGACGGAGAATACGCTTCAAGCAAGTGGGTCTCCCTAGCAAAGGGGAGGGGCACCAGGCAACCAAGAGTGCAGACACGCCCCTCCACTGAGGCTGGCCAATGGGGGCCGAGAAGGAGCCAGGGGCGTGGTCCTCAACTCACCGGATTGCCTGGAGCAGCGGTCCCCAACCTTTTTGGTCTCAGGGACCAGTTTCATGGAAGATAATTTTTCCATGGCCAAAGGCGGTGTGCAGGTGGATGGTTTCAGGATGATTCAAGTGCATTACATTTATGGTGTAGTCAAACCTCTCTGCTAACGATAATCTGTATTTGCAGGCGCAAATACAGGATAAGGAGAGCGCAACCGAGACCCCTTGCATGTGCAGTTTACAGTAGGGTTTGTGGTAGATGCTGTGAGAATCTAATGCCATCGCCGGTCTGACAGGAGGCGGAGCTTATGCGGTGATGCCAGCGATGGGGATGGGGGGAGCGTCTGTAAATACAGATGAAGCTTCTCACCTCCTGCTGTGCGGCCCAGTTCCTAACAGGCCAGGGACCAGTACCAGTCTGCAGCCTGGGGGTTGGGGACGGCAGGCCTGGAGAGCTTCTGAGAAAGGGACTCTGAACCCACTGGTCAAAACCTCCCTAAGCTGGAGCCAAGGTGTGTCGCTGTGTTTTTGGAAAATTCGGAGTGATTCAGGTGCACAGCTGGAGTTAAGGGCCCCTGCAGGTGGCCAGTGCTCTGCGACACTCACAATGAAGTGATAAGCAACATCCCAGCCTGCACTTCGTCTCCCCTAGGAGATCTGCTAGCCTGGCTGCGTTCTGCACCTCTGCTGTGCAAGGTGCGGTCCGTGCAACGTGGACCATCGCCTGGGCGTCCATGAGCATCTTGAGACCCACCCACAGCTCCTGAAGGAAAATCTACATTTTTGCAAGATCCCCAGGTGATTCTTGTGTACATGAAAGTTTGAGAAGCACTGTACCATGCCACTTTTATGTCATTTTTTATATTAGGAGTTCCTTTATTTGAGGCTTTCCAAAAATAAAGGACACTATCTGTGGCCTGTTTTAGTGATGCCTGCCAAGGGCTGCCACTCCCAGATGAAAGCAGTTTCCGTTCGCATTTCCTGTTGCCACATTAACATAACCCTGGAGTCAAGGGGAGCTGTTTTCTACAAAGTGAAAAGTTTGTCCCTTGGCCCTGATGATCCTTGAGGCCTCTGAGCTATTTCTCAAAAAGAAACAGAAGAAACCTCACCCTAAGGCCCTTCCAAGAGCCAAGAGGGGAGAGCTATTCATACATGGAAATATTGAAAGCATCACCCACCTCCTTTAAAATTTTATTTTCCCTTCACGTCCAGATATAGCCCAGGAAGTAATTTATTTTTAAGTTTTGAAAGTTTCCAATTAAAAAAATCTTGGAAAGTAGTTGACCTATATTTACTGTGACCATATTTTCCAAGTGAAATTCCAAACACATGGTCTGATAAGTATGTGTGTACTTACCACACTGTTTAAAAATAAAGTGCATTCCTTTTTTGCTGCTTAAGAAAGTAATTCATGTTCACGTTAGAGTCTTAAGAAAGGTCAAAGAAGAAACTAAAACTGTCCCACCACCCAGAAATAACCACTATTGATATTTTGATCCACATTTCTTTTCCGTTTTATCTATAACAGATAATTTTTATGAAGTTGAGTATCACACTGTCTATAAAATTTTGCCTCCTAAATTTTCCAATGTCACAAGGATTTTCCCAAGTCACTGAAGATTCTTTGTAAACCTATTTTCAATGGCTGCATAATACTCTATCCCTGCATATACCATAATTATTTTTACCTACTACACATATCATTGAACATTTAGACTGCCATAAATTTTTTGATATTATTAAAAATAGTGTTACAAACATTCTTGCACATATATCTTTGTTCACTTCTGAAAATTTCCATAGTGTGGCCCAGAAACAGAAATAAAACTTTTAAAATCTCTTGATATGTATCACCAACTTTTTTTTATAGAAACACACCAATCTATGCTTCACACCTGTTTCTCAGGGTACCCATGAGAAAATATTTTAGATGAGTACTGTTCCAGCAAATTCAGAAGGTTTTCAAAATATATTTATAGGGCAATTATTATGTGCCAGGCCCTGCGCTCAGTGCTTTATGTGTATTGTGTCATCTAGTCCTTGCAAATGTGCTATGAGAAAGAAGGAGGTGCCACGGTGATCCCCATTTTACACGCAGAGAGAAGGTAGGTAACTAGCCCAAGGCTACACAGCTAATTCATTGTGAAGCTAAAAGTTAATGGCAAAAGGCATTCAGTGCAGGTCTTTTAGGCCTTATTTATTTGTTTACTTATTTTCCTGATTCCAACAATGACGCTCTGCCAGGAGAGTGAGATAATGGGGCTTTAGAAATTGGACAAGAGCATTGCAATCCGGCTGAACCTAAAGCCACCATGGCCTAGGGAAAAGTGACTTCCTTTTTTTTTTTTTTTTAGGTGAATTGATGTGGGCTACTCAGGTCACCCCCCACTCTGCACATTTTCTTGGCTGCTCAATGTCAAAGGGGCTGTTCATGGCCTCGGGCATGGGTGGGGCCCACAGTCCAAGCAGCGTGTGCTGCGCTGGGCATCCAGGGAGCTGCCTCCCTACCCCACGGGGCCTCTGACCTCACTCCCCCACTCCCCTGGCTCCTGCAGCTCCAGCTACGCTGGCCCGTGGCTGCTCCACCAAGGACCAGCCGGACCGCTGCTCCGGCTGCTCTCCCTGCCCGGAGAGCTTGTCCTATGTCCTCCTTTGCCCCATGTCTTCGTCTCAAGATCACCCTGTGAACAACCACCATCCCAATCCCAATGCACCCACCCCCTGTCCCCCAGGGGAATGGTGATTCTTATTTACTGATCTGTTCGAAGTACCTAGAACATTCCTGGCAAATAGTAGCTCTGAATAAATATTCGTTGAATTGAATGAAATCGCTACAAGGGGGAACTATGGATTTAGTTTTACACTGAGAAAACTGCCCAAGAACACTTGCGGATTTTCTTTCCCTTAAGCTCCCTAACTTCCATAAATGGACTGGAAGTCCTTCAGTTCAGCCCAAACAAAATTCTTTCCCAAAGAGGCCAATCCCAGATAGGTACAGATCTGGTAAAGCAATTGGCAAAAGGTATGAATGATGATTAAGCATAATCCAGGGAGGAAGCTTTAGACGAGTCTTCAATTCTTTCTGAGCAGCAAGCAGATTTAAATACCTTCTCCTTCCCTACCCCCAAGAGCAACTATCCAACAACAACAAAGCCACTAGGACTCTAGGTCCCCAGAATCCACGTTGTTTAATAGCTCAGATCCACCAGCAACCCATCCCCTCCTCTCCTCCGCAAACGGCTTACGCTGGAAGAGATCATTCTAAGCAAAGAGACAAAATGAGCTTCTCCAGGGGATGTTTAAAACCACAGGTCGTTACAAATGCCCAATATCGTAAACACCTCTCGAAATTATTTCCAAGCATTTGCAGAGAACAAACATAGACAATGCATAATTTTGGAGCAGATTTATTTTTTCCATGATCTCTGCTCTTTTATAGCAAAAAAATTTGTTGTATGTATTAGCTTACAATAAAATCAAATCCTGGCAATGATTACCAAAATTGAGAACCCCTAATGTAAAACTGTCTTAATGAACAATATTCTGGGATTTTAAAGACAAGGCCCATAGATCCTCAAGAGATCTTTCCATGGAATTTAGTGGTATGCGAACCCCCTAAAATTGTATACAAATTTTTGTGGATATATGAATTTACAATTATTTTTTAGTGAGCACTCATAAAATTCTCAAAGGGATATTACAAAAAAATTTAAAAAGTACGAGACCCATTGCTTTTTAAGACAGTCAAAAGTGTTAAACCCAGACTGGGTGATTATGAAACTTAGCTGTATAGTGCATAATGCAAAATTTGTGTTAACTAATTATATATACAACATTTGAAATTTTCTCTTTTTAAGGACACTATTATCAAGACACAATATCCTAGCTAAATAAACATTTAGCTTGGTTAACCATAAACAAGACATAATAAATTAATTTCCTAAATTATGCTCTTGACAAAATTATCAGTTTGGTGTTCAACCATTTCTCTGTCTGTCTGTCTGTCTCTCTCTCTCTCTCTCACACACACACACCGTTGGTCAAATACAAAACCCCACTTTGCAAAGTAGCTATTTTTAACCAAGTTTTGCAGCTAAGGAAGCTGAGACTCAGGAGGGCCCTGAGCTGGAAGCCAGAGGAGCCAAGACTTGAACACCAGCCTATTGGGTCCCGAAGCTTGAAGTCTTTCCAGCGAAGCAAACCACTTTCTTTTGACAGCTATATTTTGTTTTCCAAAATCAAGAGAATTTCAGTCCAAGATTTTCCTTTAAGAGTAGGTAGTTAAACTAGTTTATTTCACATCAGCAATTATATTTACCAAGTATATTCATGAATGATTTTTAAATATTGGTGGTTCTGATGTGGTAAAAGTCATCATAATGTATTTTCTCTAATTTTAGCTCTGAATAATCCATCCACAGCCGCCTAAAATGTGGCTGTAACTCAGGTCAGAGCCTCCCAAGAATCTTACCTTGGGAGCCAGATGAGGCAGCCTAAGGCAGAAAAGGAGAACTTCTCTGAGCCCAGAGGGGCAAGTTCGCTCTGCCAATGGCTTTGCCAAGAGAACTGGGGGTGGGGGGTGAGGGGGGGCACATGATCGCCTGCTGGCTCAGCAGGAAATGGGAGCAGCCCAGCCAAGCTCTCACCAGGCTGTGGGGGGCACCACGAGTTAGGGCCTAGCTCTGCTCAGTGGCAAACAGCATTTAAAGAAAATATGTGACTGCACGTGTGTGTCATAACGTGAAGATTCCCTAGAAGAAAATAACTTGGGAAGGGAGGGAGGCGTGATTTATATCTTTAAAACAGAGATTTACACCTCCCCTTCGAAAGGGGAGAACACGGTGCTGCTCTCAACACCTCTGGTGTGGTTGCTGGTGCCCGTCTTTGCGAGCACTGTGGGTCCGTGGGCCCCCTTGGTGACACTTCGTGATTCGTCAACTGCAAGTGACTGTCACAATTTCCAAGTAATTGGGAAGCATTTCATCCCCAGAAGCAGCGATTTTCTTAGTTAGCAAGAGAATGAAAGGAAGTGGGAACATTTGGCTCAGGGCGAACATCTAAGGACGTCCCAGCACACACAGGCTCCAGAGGAGCCTGTCTCGATGCAGATATTGGAAAGCGGAGCTCACTCCGCCTTGGCCAGCCATACTTTCCAGCATTGCTTCCAAAAATCAATCTTGTGTATTTTCTGGCAGATCCGCTGCTAAGTGATTGGACTCTAGCTCGCTCAGGTCAAACTCAGCTTCGGTTCTAACTGAGTCACTAACATCACAGACTGCCAAAGCAGCGGGGCAACCTCTCAAGCCTCCTCCTCTGTGTCACAGTGTGGAAGGCTCACCCCCAAAAGTGGCATCAAGGTGGTGCCACTGGGGGTGTGGCTCTCTAAGCCACCGTGTCACCGTGTGGGGCCGAGTTGGCTGGCGTCCCCTCCATAGCAAACTTGCTGCTTGCTGCACATTCAGGACAGACGCCGGCCTGCTGATACAGCTCTTACCCATGCTGGTTTACTCTGGAAAAATGTCCTTTCTAAGTCACCATCAAAAGGCCAACCGATAGTTCTCAACAGAGGGATACTGCCCCCTAGGGAGCACTTTGGAAATTTGTAGGGGCCTATTTTATTTTTAATAGTCATGAAGATTGGGTGCTACTTTCAGTGGGTGGAGGCCAGGACTTGCAATGCAGGAGACAATCTTGTGCAACTTTTCGATGTCCAGCCAGACAGTTAGGTAGGTGAAAAACTTGTTTATAATTTCCTGAGCCTGGAACCTAACTCCTCTTTTATGTGTAACTAGAAAGTATTTACAGCTAAGTTGATAATCGCTTTTCTAGTATATACCTAGGGGTCCTAGGAATGTCAGGTGTCAGTCAAGAAAGTGTACAAGCTCTGGAACTAAATGGTTGGGCTTTGAATTTGAGCTATACCATTTACCGCTCTACCCGCTGGGGCTCACGACAGTACCTCCCTCGCGCGCTGTGAGAATTAAGCGAATGCATAGGAAGCCCTTAGCACGGTGCCAGCTGTCCTCCACCTGTGAGAGTTAGAGCGATATTGGAAAAATATTCAGAATAATCCCATGCCTCTGAAATGTCGCTCAAAGGTCACATCTTATTGACATCTGTTTCTAAGATGAGAGAATGTTCTGATTTAAAACTGCTGTTAATATTTTGCTTCAAGGTGGCAAACAACAATCATTCCCATTTTTCCACCTTTTAGTCAAGTTCTTGATTGAGTCAAAATCAGACTTAGACCAGGCTCTACCTTACTAAACCGCTGGCCATGTTACAAGGCCAAGGTTAGAGGCTGGAGTCAACCCTGGGAGGAGGCTGGAAGATGAGAGTATCCCATAGTCATTTTAAAGTAAGTTTCAATATTCTGAAGTATGTTTTCCAACTTTTCAGTACTTCTTGAGAGCATGTTCGAAACGTGTGGGAAGTGTGAGCACAAGTCTTTGATCTTTATGTTGACAGAGGGGTTTAAAAACAATACGGCACGGCAGGAATCTGGGGCTCGGGGACTCCCGGATGACCCTGAGAGGAGAGGATTTCGGCAGAGTTCAGACGCTCGACAACGACACAGAAGAAATCTGTCTGAGCAATAGTCCGGCTAGCTCTGCGCGTGCACAGACACTTGAGCATTTTTTCCTGGCACCCAGCGATTCATTCCCCAGACCTGAGAACATCATCTAAATCTTAACTGATGCCGTAGCTGCGCTGGACTGGGAGAGGAAGACGGGTCTCGGCCCCTTAATGTGTTCAAAGCACATATGATCATTGGCACTGTCATTCCCATTCTATTATTCACTTGTTCTCTGATTAATTCACAATGATATCTGTGTTTATATACAGCGTGTGCACGCAGTTTTATAATCTGAGAGCTCTTCATCTTCTAAGACCTGAGGAATGTCATACGGTCTGCTTTCTACCAGGGAGGTCGGCAGGATGGCTCAAAGAACGGAAAGGTAGCATGTTCGCCCCGTTCCCCGGCACCCCGCTCATTTGGAGAGGGTGCCGCTGTGACTTTTTATGTGGTTGACTCTCCCTACAATGTGACTCAATAACTTTGAGGTTAGGAGTTAGCAAACTTTTCCTATAAAGGGAGAAGACAGTAAATATTTTAGGCTTTGTGGACTTTCCCTGTCTTATATTTTTCTTGATTTCCTTTTGGGGTTTTTTTTTTTTTTTTTACAACCTTTTAAAATTTTTTTAAATCACTCCTGGCTGCAGGGATGCGCAAAGACAGGCTGCGAGCTAGATTTAGCTTGTGGGACATAGTTTACTGACCCCAGCTTTAGACAAATGAATCTAAAACTGATGCCCAAGAGTCCGCCCACACTCAGATCCGAATTCCCTGGCAAAGCAGGATTCGGACCCGGGGGGAGAGAAGGAAGGGAAAGCAAGGTGGGGAAGGAGAACTGGCAGGACAGCACCTGGACGCTTCACCTGGAGGGGGGCCCACATGTCCCTCACCTTGGATTTGTCAGCCACTTATATTTCTACTTGGACTTGGAGAAGGCTGAGAGGCAGGAGGGAGTTCTCCATGCTTATCAGACAGGCTGGGAGGGCAGAAATCATACCTCCTCTTGGAGAAAAGGGCAGGCACGCTTGCTGCCCGTCATAAGACTTGGGTTCACTAAACTCAGGATCCTCTCCTATAACGCCAGCCACTGCATGCATAAGTGACATTCGGCCTTCTTTGCATCGCCCTGTGGAAACTGGGGCACAGGACAGGTACAAAAAAGTGCTAATACTCTGGCTGCTGCTGTTGCTGTGAGTGATAACGTCCTAGGCACCTGACCCAGGCGTCTCGTGCCTTTCGAGGCCTGTGCTCTGAACAGGAGGAGTTCACAGGAAAAGGAGCTAGGAGTCAGGCAGGCACCCCCTAGCACACTCTGTGGCATCTATAGATTATTTTATACAGTTCTCAGGTTTTCCCCTTGAAAAGATTCTGAAGACAGTAAAACATTTGAGAGCAGAGACTATACTGTGTTTACTTTCGTGTCTGGCTCAGAATCTAGAGCAGTGACTGGCACAATACGGATATTTAGGAAAGGAAGGGAGGGAGGGAAGGAGCGGGGAGAGAGAGAAGGAAGGGAAGAGGAAGTGTCTACTTACATAAACACTGTCATAAAAATTTTCTGTGACTACTCGAGTTTTCCAAACAGAGAGAAAAATCAGATATTTCTAGCTCTATCACTTTAAAGCGAAGGATGAATTTATCTAAGCCTCTGTCCATAGCTTGAGGAGAAAATCTGAGAGTGAAGTACAGCAATAAATAAAGACCAAAGAATTTGGGGGGAATTGTAGCATTTTAATATGGTTTCTAAAATGTGTACTATGCAGTTCAGGGAGGAATATGTAAGGAGCCCAGCTACACGGGTTAGTTTGGGTTTCTGTTGTGCTGTTATTAACATAGCTGATAGGGACTTCATGTGCAGCCACGCTAACCGAGTTATTTTGATTGAGTTGCTATGGTGGTATGATCTGTGTGTATGACTAAATGTATAAAAAAGTCAACAGGGCCCCAGATGAAGTGTCAGTTATGAGGATGCGAGTGATAAAAGCCTGCCTCAAAGCAATGACAGATGTTTTGAAAATACTTTGGGGGAATAAAGCTCACTTAGGGAACACAGGGTTCAAAGTAGGACCATGCTGTTATTATTGAGTTATTTTTCCAAATAATTTTTAAGAATCCGTCGCAGCTTTGAGGCAGGTCTTTAATATCATTACCCCACGTAGGTGAATCTGGGAAACAGAAGGAACTGTAACAGACGAGTTACGGAGCCTGGAGCTTCATAGTAGCCACCAGCACCAAATAAAAGTGTGGCAGGTCTCCATCACCACTTCCAGGCATGGAGAAATGCAGTGCGTGGGACTCAACCTTCAGAGTCTGTGAGGGTAAGTAAACAGGCCTCTATGTGCTGTCTGGTGTCTAGGACCAGCCTCCTTCCTCTGACACCTTCCTCATGAGCAACTCGGACGAACATGACAGCCTAGCCAGTCAGATATTAGTTTCTGCGTTCCAGTTAATCCCAAGATACAGCCACTTTCGTGTCCTTAGGTTTTGGTTTTCTCACCTTCCTAAGTAAGTTAGTTATTTGCAACCACAGGAGTTGTACCTGTGTAGGCCCCATCTACATGAGGCCCTGGAGAAGGAGGAGGACCTGCCCAGTGGCGACAGAAAGCCTGGCCAGGAAAGTTGTACATGTAATTGGGCTCGATGAGACTGGCATCTTGACCATAGCTGTCAAGCTGTGACAATGGGAATGAGAGGCCCAGATGGCGTTGCAGAGGACCAAGCCATAAGAATGATGAACGAGAAGAGAGTCTCCCAGCATTTGGAGTGCTCACCACAGTAGCATTTTCTTGTGACACCTTGTTGGCTGCAATGCCTTTAGAGCAATGATGGGTGTGACAGCCCTAGGCCCGACCCAGTAGCTCCTGGGACAAGACTCAATAAGGAAACATGTCAGAAAGCCAAGGGCATTAATTGAGACTCAGAGGATCTATAACTTTACCCAAAGAAGAGACCTTACCCAGCCTTTCCAAAAAGGCAATTAAGTAATTCAGCTATCAATTCACCAGCAAGTTCTATTCTCTCCAAATGAAAAGGCAGCTGCAGCCCTCCATGGGAAGCAGTAAGGGCTGCTCCCTGTGGCTGTGGACTTGAGCTGAAGCATCTGGCACCCAGGGAAAGCCGACCGAGAGTGAAGTGCTGGAGGCGCACCACGACCACAGGAGCCAAGAATGTGTCCAAGTCCGGAGAAACATCACAGCTCATTAGAAAACAGCCTGTGTTTTCTAACCACCTATACAAATATTTGTGGCTCCTTCCCCTGTAATCTAGGCTGATGATTAGCTTTTGGGAAATTCATAAAATAGTGACCTAGATAAAACTTTTCCTTTAATTAAGATCCCTGACATTAGTTATTAGGAGTAAAAGAAGTATCTTGGAACAATGATTCTCTCAGAGTCTGTTTTTAGATTAAGGAAAAGTTTATACAGAATCTTATCATTCCATATATTATGGCATAGAGTCTCATCATCCATCAGTGACTCCAGAACCCAAGAAAATGTCAGTGCCTAACAAAAGAATTCAATCTGCAACAGAAGTAAATAAGTTAGTTCTATGCCCTCCCAGCAACCAATTTCCAAGTATTGATGTCAAAGTTCCTGCACTGTGGGGGACAGGGAGTAACCTGAATCAGTCAGGTTGGGCTATGTTATGCTCCAGTAACAAAAGACCACAAAGTCTCAGTGGCTTACACAAAGGTTCATTTCTTGTTCATGTTCCACACCTAACACAGACCAGCATGGGGCTCCACTCACGTTGTCACTTGGAGACCTAGGCTGACAGAGCATTTCCAATTGCTGGTTGTAGTGCCAGAGGGAAAGAGATGTGTGGCAGCTATGGTCTCTTACTGCTTCCACCCAGAAATTACACGTGTTAATTCCACTCACATTGCATAGGCCAGAGTAAATCCCAAGGCCACACCTCACTCCAAGTGGGAAGTGAGGTGAAATCCCACCATGTGTTCAGAATGGGTAAGAACCAGAAATACTTGGTGAAAAGCACTAATGACTATCACAGTACCCATCTCTGGGGACAATCTAACACGGAACCATGAGGTACTAATTGTAAATGAAAGGAGAGTTTAGGAAAGGGCCTGAGATCATTGGGAAGACTTCATAGAAAAGCTAGATCAAGGTTGGCCTTCAAAAAGGGGCAAGAGTTGGATAGGCTATGAGCAAGTCCTGAGTTACAAAATGGGGGTGGCCTGGACAAAGCCTTGTGGGTAGACCTGGACACAGCATTGCAGAAGATAATGAGAAAATTGGCCTGCTGTGTTCCTGTGACCAGGACTCTCAACCCCTAGACATCTGTTAAGTAGCCTTGGCATCCCTGGGGTACACAATAATGTAAAAAGTATGGTTTAATCTGACTCATACAATACCAGAAAAACATGTCCTTATGCTTATCTTCATAATACAAGTAGGGAACGTGACTTTCAACATGTGTGGAAATCTGAACACATGTTTCAACTTCTTCCCAATCCTGCTCCATCACAGCAACATATTATAAATTGTTAGGACCCACAGTAGTGATAACATTTATCAAGAGAAGTAAAAGGAGGATCCTTTTCTATATTCCTCTTCAAATACTCATCCCTTCTTACAGGTCTTGCAAAGGATAACACTTACCAGTTTGCAGTTCGACAATCCTAGGTGAACACTTGCACGCACAAACTTTTAGAAATAAGTATGGAACCTAAATCTATTTCCTTACCAAAACCCAGTGTATACTTGTGAATGGGGAAAAAAAACCCAAACTCTGTAAAATAATTTAAAGAGTTTTATTCTCAGCCAAAGACGAGTTGCTATAGCCCAGAGAACATATCTTGAGATCTTAAGAAAATGCACCCGAGGTGGCCAGGTTACAGTTTGGTTTTATACATTTTAGGGAGACAGGAATTGCAGGTAAAATCATAAATCAATATGTGGAAAGTATACATTGGTTTAGCCTGAAAAGGCAGGACATCTCAAAGCAGGTTATAGGTGGGTTCAGAGGTTCTTTGATTTGTAATTGGTTAAAAATAAAGCTTTGTCTAAAGGCTTGGAATTAGTAGAAAGGAATGTTTTAAGATAAGGAAGTCTGTCAGTCATAGAGAAAGCCCAATATACTGATCCAAAGGGATATATTAAGCAAATAGTTGGCCTGCAGGTGTGCCTTAACCTTTGCCTTGTATGGCCTTAGGTCCTGTTTGCAATTAGTCTAAACTCCAAAAGCGAGGGAGTGTAATTAGGCATGTCCGACCTCCCTTCCCTTTGCTTCATGGACAAGAACTCAGTTTTAAGGTTTTTCTGGGGTCCCTTTGGCCCAGAGGAGGTCCATTCAGTCAGCGGGGTCTTTGGATTTTATTTTTGGTTGACACACTCATCAAATAAATTAACTCCTAGTAGCAAATAGAAGAAGGACAAAAGATCCCATTGATACTTATCTCACTATACCCCATCACAAAAGGAAGCTACAAATAGAAAATGCAGAAAACCACCATAAGCCCTTACATTTGGACAAGAAACTGCAGACTATTGAAGAAGCTCTTATAAATCACCAGACCGCAACCTGGAGGAAACCATAAACAGGCAAAGCAGGATTTTGTTTTAAAAGTGCTTTGCCTCTTACAACTGAGAGTACTTAGTATAACTCATCCAAATTCTATGTGAACATCTGCATTTTGGTCTTCCCAGTTTAGCATATGAAGTCCAGGCTTAAGAATAATAGAAAACAAGCTTAGATAAATAGGATGGACCAGAATATGGCAATTCCTCAACATCCAACAGAAGAATAAACTTTATACGAGAGGTGATCAGGAGCCGAGATAGATTTGGGGGCTGAGAGTAACGTAACGAAAGTCCTGGTGTGGGAAGATTAATCTGAAAGCAACAAGCGAGTCAACTGAAAGGGCAGGAATTGGAGTCAGAGAGGCCTCATAGAAAGATGCTGTGTTCGTTTGCACATGAGCAATGGCCGGAGAGCAGGAGGACACATCAGAGAACCTTATGTTAAGAAATCCTGGTAGAACAGATTTAGAGAATGGGGGCAAGTGAACATGACTCAAGTCTTTCCAACCTGAGAAACTGGAAGGCTGGAATTGTCAAGAGAACTGAGTACTGTTACAGACTGAATGCTTGTGTCCCCAGTACCTATCCCCAGTGTGCTGGCACTCGGAGGTGGAGACTTTGGGAGATAATTAGGTCATGAGGGTGGAGCCCTCGTGAAAGGGATTAGTGTCCTTATAAAAGAGACTGCAGAGCTCTCCCACCCTCTTTCTGCCATGTGAGGATACAATGAGAAGTCAGCAGTCTGCAACCTAAAAGAACCCTCCCCAGAGCCCAACTATGCTGGCCCCCAGATCTGGGCCTTGAAGCTTCAGAATGTCAGAAACAAATGTTTGTTGTTTAAACCACCATTCATGGTGCTTTGCTACAGCATCTTGAACTAAGACATGTACTCAGGAAAGGGAGTGATTCAGCTAGGAGAATGTCTAAGATCAAGTCTCAGATTTACGTCTTCAGTTGCCCTGAGATTTATGGGCATGTGTAGGTCCCTAATCCAGGACAGCATATTGGCACTGAATAAAGAGGTTAACCCGTCATTGACCAAAAGCATATTTCTCTAATTCTCTACTCCTGGGGTATTCACACAAGAGCAGAAAATGAGCATTTCAGTCAAGGAGAGAGACTAACTGGCTAAGCAGAGCACTCAGGCCGTTCTCAAATTCAATCCTGTCATAATTTGTAGCAGAAACTCAGAGACATCCTCTTCAGCTAGTGATATTTTAACAATGATTCAAGACTCAATTCCAGCATTAGCTCTTCCATGAGACACCCTCTGACCCAAGTCTTAACTAGGCACTCTTTCCTCTGTCCTGCCATTGCATGCTGTGTACTCAATTGTCTTATAGTTCTCCCATTGTATTGTTTATATTAATATGTGTCTACTACTCTGAAGTAAATAGTACTTCTTACTAGTCAAAGACTTTGTGTTATCATCTTTATAACCATAATGGGAGTATAGGCACATAATAAGCACGTAATATAAATGAATGGAGACTGAATTGACAAGATTTCTGACTCTGGCTCATATGATGAGCTAACTTGTAACAGACCAATCCCACTTTTGTGACTTGAAAGCTGAGTAAAATACAACACACTGCAAACTGTAAGAAAAAGCATCTACTTGACGGTTTGGGGGAGCTATCAAAGCAGCCAGGACCTGAGGGACTAAGATATCCTGTAAAGCTGAAAAAGAAAAAAATTAATCAGCCTAACCTTCTGAATCACTTTTCTTTTAAAGAATTTGCTAATTTATAAACAATGTTGGTCAAAGTCTGAAAAACCTAGGAGAAAGTGGCAGCCAAGAAACTGAGCAGATATTATGGCTCTCTCACAAAACTGTGGAGCTAAAAATTAGAATCCAGGGTTACCAACATACCTAGCACTTAAGGGTCCAGGATCCCAGGGGCAAGGGATGCACACAGAGAAGTGACCCTGGTATTTGCCAAGCTCTTCCCCTAAATCACTTATAGATTTGTAATCAGTGCCCAAGATATTGAGAAGTTATGCAGATCTTTCAGTGGTCTCATGGTGCTGTGAAGATAAAGTAAAGGTCAAGGCCCACCCAGGCTTCCAGATGGGACACTTGAACTACTACTACACCTTGGGATGTGGGTGAACCACAAATAGACCAACAATCACAAAGACTAAAGCCAGTTTCTAATCAGTCCAATTCCAGACTGGACTCTTAGGTGAACTGCTCTTCCTCTAACTGCTCACCAGATGCAAAAATAATATCTCTGTGAAGGAAGCTAACATTACTGAGAGACTCTGTAACTTTTTATATACAATGCATGGCATTCAATCAAAAAGTCACAATTCTAGAAAAGGAGATCAAGTGACTAAAAATCAAGAGAAAAAAGGGATTATAGAAAGAGACCCATAGGCAATCCAAATACTGGCATTACCAGATAAGGAATTTAAGATAACCCTGATTAATATGTTAAGAAAATAGGTAACAAGATGGAAAATTTCACCAGAGAAGTAAAATCTATTTAAAAAAAATCAAATGGAAATTCTAGAACTGAAATATAATAACTGAAATTAAGTGCTCAATAGATGGTTTTAATGGCAAATTAGACCCAGGAGAAGAGAGGATTAGTGGACTAGAAGATAGTTCAGTGGAAAATATCCAGACAGAATCAGAGAGAAAAAAAGAATGGATAAATACATAAAAGAGCACAAATTATGTGGGACATGGTGAAAAGATCTAACATAGCTAAGACTGAAGTCCTGAAAGGAAAGGAGAAAAAGTAAGGCCGCAGCAATATCTGAAGGTACAGTGGAAAAGAATTTTCTAGAATTGATGAGAAATACTTCAGTCTCAGACTCAAGAAACCAAACAATTACTAAGTTGGATAAATTCTGAAATGCCATGCCAACGCATGTAAAACTTTTGAGAACTGAATAGTTGGTTGACAGGTTGAAGAGATTCACTCTCACAGTAGCCCTCTAATAAGTAAAATGGAAAGCAGTGCTGCCACAAGGGACCTTTATTTATTAATTTTGTCCTACAGAGGTATGACTGACTGAAAATGTTTCAAATTTGCTCCTCAAAAAAGAAATCTCAAGATTTCTTCTTACATCAGAGCAAATGTTTTAAACGCATGGGTCACAGCCAGCCTCACTCATGATTCATGCTCAGTCTTTTCCATTCATACCTCTGCAGCAACTGGTCTATAAAATATTCAGCAGAGTCCAGAGTTGCTAAGTGAACGTAATTTAAACAAGAGAACAAAAACATAGGCTGATTTTCCAAAAGCGCTTTGAACATTTCCTAACAGATTGACTCAATAATGTGAAATGTATTTGTCTGCAAGAGAAGATGAAATGGTTAAGAGAAACTGAAAAGCTGGTCTCAGACTATATGTATATTATTAATGTAATAAAACAGAAACATGCAATAAAAAATGTATGTATTGTATACATATGGCAATAATTTTAAAAATAATTTAGTTCCAGGAGAATTAGCTCTAAAAATTAAGAATAATACAGATCATTACACAAAACATCATTTTATATAAATGTGAAGTTACATGGCTTTAAAGGAAATGCAGAAAATGATTTCCATTCTAAACCAACCTAATGAATTATCACTCCATCATTAGCTTTCACAAAGAAATTAATCATAAGACCAGATTTTTTTCTTCTCTGGGGCATCTAGGGGCATTGGTCCGCCTCTCTAATTTCCTTATAGTCCTCCACTTTTATTCCTTTCAACTGAAGATGATAAACATGTAAGGCTGAGAGCTGAGAAGATATCACAGATTTTTGGAGCACCTAGGGATGATCCCCCATCATGTCAGATGAGTAATTGAGAAGAACACCTGACCACAGAGAAGCCTGTTACGAAGGTGTGCACATACACAAATTTTAGTAATGTGACAGTTTCATCACAAAACCTTTGTGTTTTTCTTAAGAAGATGAATAGAAATCAATGTTCTCATCTTCACCAAAGAATGGGCCACTTCGCATACACAGTTGCCAAGTAAATCTTAAGACTCTTTCAGTTTTTGAGAAAAATCGAATTTCATAACTTAAGTCTTTCCTTTTTTTTTTTAACCCAAAGGGGAATATTCAAAAACTACCAATGCTGAGAATTTCATGTTTTCAATAGAATTTATCATAGTTCATAACATCATATCTTTTTTCCACAAAACAAATTACTTCACCTGTCCCCTGTGAAAAGGAAATTATGACTAATACTTTGAAGCTTTTCTTGAGCAAATCAGTCACATTTACGGAATGTGAAAGCCAAAACAGAGTGATGCAGAATGAAATGGGGCTCTAGGGCATGGGGACAGGAGAGGACCCACCCCTCAAGACCTTAACACAGAGAGCGTCCATTCCAAATCGTATCAAGCCGGCAGGGGCACCCAGGAGGCTCAGCCTCCAACTACACAGCTGCGTTTGCATCACACAGAACACGCAGCCTGTGCGTGTGAGGATGCGCCGGAGCAGCAGGGAGAAAAGTCGCAGAATGGAAGATGTGAGGCACAGAGAACATTTCCACCCCGTCCACCCCCCACGATGCCCAGACCCCGTCCTCTCTCCAGCCACACGTTGTAGGTCCATTGTCCGTCGAGGGAGTTCAGTTCTGAATCCAGCTCTGACACTAATTTGACACATAATTAATTATAAGGTAATAAAAAGAAATAGAACAGAACTTGTACATCCAAATGACTCAGAGCAGTGGAGTTGGGAAGCTTCACACAGCTGCATAGAAAGGACAGCTAGCCTGGGGTCCCCAGAAGAGCCCAACCAGTATGGCAATGCGCTGGCACTTGTCAACAGGGGGTGAGCCCAAGGGGAGAGAAGGAAGCAGAGGGCCAGAGCCCGGGAGGAGCGGGGACAACGCCCAGACCCGAGGTGCAGGGTGAGCAGAGCCGAGTGGGCAGCCCACGCTCCTGGGCCCCCGGGGCTGCGGCGAGCACGGGCTTACTTTATCTCCCATCTTGCTAAAGAGTGATGCTGGCTATTTTTCCCTCTAACTTTCAGAGACAATTTTCTAAGTTGCTTTTTGTTTTTCTCTCTCTCTAACAGACTCTGCTTTCTCCTGCTGTTTTGAAACTTTGCAAAAAGGTGCCTAGATGTGGGCCTTTTTCTTCCATTATGCTGGGTGCTCAGTGTATACACTTGTAATCTGAACAGTGATGCTCTCCAGTTCTGGGAATTTTTTCTTGATTTAAAAAAATGTTTTAATTTGATGTATTTCTTCCTTCTATTTTATCTTTCTTCTCTTTCTAAAATGTCCATTATTTGGATCTTCTGACTCGATCCTCTTGTTGTTTTTCTCTCTTTTTACCCCCCTCACTTTTCCCCTCCTGTCCTTCCGTTTCACTCTCTTGGATACCTGTCAACTTCATCGGCCAACTTCTTATTTTTGGCTACCATACGTGTAAATGTCCGAATCCCTTTTCTCGTTCTGTTTGATTCTTTTCCATACTCGTTCCACACGCGCAGTGTCTTATCTCTCTGGGGCCGTCCACTACATTTGTTTTTTAAGTTTTATTCTGTACCCACGTTGTCTGTTTCTCCATGGTTTTTTCTTTCTGTTTGAATCTCGGCCAGTCAGTTGCCGAGGCTTTATATAAATGTGTGGTTTTCTTGGCTGTCTGTTCATATTTACAGATGAGACCCCAAGCAGGGAATTAGAACCACTGTGACAAGGGCAGGGTTTATAGCCAGGCGTGGCGGTGCCCCTACAGTCCCAGCTACCTGGGAGTTCCAGGCTGCAGGGAGCTACGACCATGCCACCGCTCTCCAGCCTGCGCAACATAGTGATGCCCCGTCTCTTAAAAAAAGGAAGGAAGAAAGAAAAAAATAGAACGTACAGCCATGGCTTAGTGATTTTGTGCTGAACTTCACCCCAAATGGCTCTGAAATCAACGTGAAACTGATCTGCAAGTTCTTCACCCTGGCGGGATCTGGAGAAGGCGAGGGCTGGCGCTCCCGGTCCTACGCGACAGTAAAGGCACCCTCACAGCACAGTACATGGGGGGTGAAGGTCATTTGTGCATGCAGCCACTCAGAAAGCGTGAACATACTGTGTTTTTCCTACACAAAAGGAAAAGACATTGAGTCCAATTATAAACGTCTGTAAATTCACATACACTCTTATAATTTAGAATACTTACTTTATTATACAGAAAAGTATTTACAGGTGGAATTTCCTTATTTATTAAAGCCTTAATATCTGCAGCATCTCTGAAAGGTAGTAATGCAGAGATATACTTTTAACCATTCACCCTGAAAACGAGATCAGAGGTCGTGTCAGGAAGTTAGGTGGGCAGAGCATGGACCGAGAATCGTGGCGGTTGCTTTTGTCCAGTGGGAATATTCATTTGTCAGTGACCCACATGCATCTGAAGGTTCCACCAGACGGTCACGCATCCAGCCGTGGTTGCTGAGCTCCAGGGCCACGCTCCGCTCCATGCCGGCATGAGAGACACAGAGTCACACACCTCCTGGCCCTGCCTTGGCTGGCGCAACGTCCAGTGGGCGAGAGGCAGCCAAGCAAGCACTGCCGGTGCTGCGATGCATGGCGTGCACACAGCCAGGCTGAGAAGGATGAAAGAGCAGCAGAGGGGTGATCGGCTGCGCCTGGGAAAGCTGAGGAAGGCATCACCAGGGAAGATCCTTTCGGAGCAGGACCTTGAAGGAAAAATTGGTACTACTGCAGTCCAGAGTAAAATGTTCACCATGATTCATGTGATCTGGTGGGAGAATCGTCAGTAGGAATATTTCAGAGTTGTCATTGTAGAGACTAAATAAAAGGACCCCTCAAAAGTGAAATCCTTTTGTCTTTTGGACAAAACAGCAAAAGAATTCTTATTTTAGAAGACTAATGAGTATCAAATAATTATGCAATGAGAATGTTCAGAACAATTCGCCTACAAATCTTTACAGCCTTCCAGACCTGGGGATGGCAGCATGGTTATTCCTTATAATAAAAAGTACTATTTTTGTTACTGAGATGTGATGTGTGCTCACCCGATTTTCAAGCTGAGAACAATCTCCATGTGAAAGAACTTGGAAGACGCTTTCCTAACAGGAAAGATGCTTCGGTGATGCGAAAAATTACATCCCCCTCCACAGGTTATTGGTGCTTTTGTTTGCTTTGCTTGTTCTTTTTCTGAGGGTTATATTAACACCAGGCCTTGCAACTTAACAATCTGCCCCACCTTGCCCATCCTTAATACTTCAGAGTGATAAGCAAAATGTTTAGGAAGGGATTAAGTACTTTTGTTGCAACATCTCTAAAGAATAGCCTGGTCACATCTTATTCACGGCTTTCATGCTTCAAATGAATAGGACTTCTCTTCCTAGACCAGTGGGTTAGAGATCTAATTCTGCATTAACATGCTATAGTTAGTTCCGACATGGAGTACTTTAGAGTTAAAAGGCCCTGACCCCAGAACAGTCTAAAATCTGCCCTAGAAGGAAACAGGCACAAAATGAACCACAGTGTCATACTATTTCCGGGCTCAGCTCATTTAAAACTTTTCAAGTCTTACTCTGTGACATTTTCAGAGAAATTTTAAGAGTACTTAATAGAACAGGCTTTGAAAGTGTCTCTCTTCATCTACAGTTTCCATTTATACATAACCAATGTATAATTATAGCTCAGTACTGACCCTAAAAATATGGCCCAGGAGGTAAACTTGCTCTGTGGGCTCAATGCAGCTGAGCTATCCAGGGAAACAGAGTGGAAGAGAGTAGGAGACAGGGCGCCACCCACAGTACTAAGAAAGCCTCTCCCCCTATACAGCTAGACCCTACTACGATGGACTTTATAAGATTTTTTATATGGTTGTGTTCTAGGAAGAAAGGGAAATCTCTAAAAATAAAATGTTGGTTTTAATAAGTCTTTGAGCTAAAATAAGAACAGGAAGCCATGAGCATTAAACAAAGGCATCAGGCATATAAACCTCTGGAAGAACATTCAGTTTAGGCTCTCAAGATTTCTGCATATGAAGATCAAACAAATACGACCTCATAATCAAATTCACAAAGAAAAAGTACCATGACATCCAGTTCCAAATGGTGGGGTAGAAGTAAGCCGGCTTCACTTCCCCTCCAGCAAAAAACAAACAAACAAACAAACAAAAAACTGAAAACAAATATACAGTGCCAAGACTATCACAAATAGTATCCCAGAACTCAAATATGAGGTGGAACTGTTCCTGGGGTCACAGAGAAATAAAAAACTCCAAGAAGGTGGTAGGAGAATTGGACTTCCATATCCACAGTGTCCCTCCCTCTAATCTGCCAGGCACCAGGCATGCACAAAATTTTCCTCAATCCTTGGTTTCTACACCATAAAAAGTGAGATGGAAGTAGATGACCAGCTTCCCTACCATTTTGGGGTCCCTGGCAGGAGACCTGGCCCTGACTCAACCCATGATAAGTGTTGGAAGTACCTGAAGGGAAAAATATCCCTGCAGACAGCCAGAGACAAAGGGGGGGAGGTGGGACTGCCATCCCCAGCCCTGGAAACTCTGCTCTGTAACTTGACCAAAGGAGACACCAAATCAGAGTAGGCGTTCAGCAGCACCATGCCATAGGAGGTTTGTTCCACAGGTCCCTGGGCACAAACTGCAAGCCAGCCTTCACACGCTACTAGGATATCCCCTTTGGGACTTTCCGCATTCAGGATGTGCAATAATCTAATTGTGCACTAGAACTAAGGCAAACCTGAGCTTAAAGTGTCAGCTACTGCCAAAAAGAAGGCAATAACCTAGTGGGTGAAAAAAGAAAGAAAATAAACAGGTAAATTATAAAGAATCTCTAAGTAAATATATCCAATAAAACTCAAAACACGCCAGACAGAGAAGATTAGGATAAATAACTAATGCAAAGACATAGGCATACATCCACAAGAAACAACAGCAAACAGGGAACTCTGACTTCTCCAAACAGACAACGCAAGGAACCAGTAACTGACCCTAATGAGATGGCAATAGGTGAACTCTGTGACCAAGACTTTAAAATAGTAGTTTTAAGGAAACTCGGTGATCTCCAAGGTAACTTAGAAAAGGAATTCAGAAATTTATCAGAGAAATTTAACAAAGAGATTGAATTAATTTTTTTAAAAAGTCAAACAGAAATCTTGGAACAGAGGTTTACATTTGGTGAACTGAAGAACTCTTTAGAGACTCTCAACAGCAGAATGAACCAAGCAAGGGAAAGAATCAGTGAGCTCAAAGGCTGGCTACTTGAAAATACATAGAAGAAAAAAAAGAATGAAAAGAAACAAAGACTACCTACAAGATATAGAAAATTACCTCAAGAGACCAAATCTAAGAATTACTGGTGCTCAAGACAGAGCTGAGCAAGAGCAACAGGTAGAAATCTTATTCAAAGAAATAATAACAGAAAACTTTCCAAAACTTGAGAAAAAGATACATATCCAGGCACAGGAAGGTCAGAGAACACCAAACAGATTCAACGCTAATAAGATTACCCCCAGGCATATAATAATCAAACTCTCAAAGGTCAAGGACAAAGAGAGGATCCTAAAAGCAACAAGAGAAAAGAAGCACATAAAATGTAGAGGAGCTTCAGGTGAGCTGGCAACAGACTTCTCAATAGAAACCATACAGGCCAGGAGGGAGTGGGATGACATTTTCAAAGTGATGAGACAGAAAAAAAGTGCCATTTGAGAATACTGAATCCAGCAAAGATATCCTTCAAATACGAAGGAGAGTTAAGGTCTTTCCTAGACAAACAAAAGCCAAGAGAATTCACCAGCAACCAGACCTGCCTTACAAAAAATGCTAAAGGAAGTTCTTCAAACAGAAAGAAAAAAACACTAATGTGCAAAAAGAAAACATTTGAAGGTATATAACTCACTGGTAAAATTAAATACCCAGACAAACCAAGAATACTCTAATACTGTAATTGTGGTGTGAGATCTATTCATAACTCTAGTATGAAGCCCAACAGACAAATCTATCAACAATAATAATAGCTGCAGCACCTTTTAAGAAATAGGTAATATTAAAATATGTAAATTGAGACAACATAAAGTCAAAGTGTGAGAGCAATGGAGCTAGAGTTCTATACTTTTTTCTTTTTTGTTTTCATTTTTCTCTGTTTATTTCTATTCTTCTCTTTGTGACCTAAGATAAGTTATTATCTCTTTTAAATAACTGGTTATATCTATAAGATGGCATTTTGAAAGCTTCATGGTAACCACAATGCAAAAACCTGTAATAAGGCTGGGCAAGGTGGCTCATCCCTGTAATCCTAGCACTCTGGGAGGCTGAGGCGGGAGGATTGCTCAAGGTCAGGAGTTCGAAATCGGCCTGAGCAAGAGCGAGACCCTGTCTCTACTAAAAATAGAAAGAAATTAATTAGCCAACTAAAAACAAATTAAAAAATTAAAAAAAAAAATCTGTAATAGAGTCACTAAAAATAAAAAGCAATGAATTAAAACATACTACCAGAGAAAATCACTTAACCACAAAGGAAGAAAGGAAGAGGGGACTACAAAACAAAACAAACAAAAGCAACAAAAATGACAGTAGTGAGTCCTTACTTATGAATAATAACGCTAAATATAAATGGACTCAATTCTCCAACTAAAAGGCAAAGTCAAAGTCACTGAATGGATAAAGAAGCAAGACCCAACTATATGCTGCCTACAAGAAACCCACTTCTCCTGTAAAGACACACATAGACTGAAAGTGGAGTGGATAAAGATATTTCATGCAACTAAAGACTAAAAAGAGCAGGAGTTGCTATAGTTATATCAGATAAAATAGATTACAAATCAAAGACTTAAAAGAGACAAAGAAGGTCACTATATAATGATAAAAGTGTCAATTCAGCAAGAGAATATATTATAAAAAATTATGCATCCAACACTGAAGCACCCAAGTATACAAGGCAAATATTACTAGATCTAAAGGGAGAGATAGACTGCAATACAATATTTGTAGAGGACTTCAACACCACACTCTCAGTAATGGACAGATCATCCAGACAGAAATCAACAAACAAACATTGGAGTTAAACTACACACTGGACCAAGCAGGACTAACTAACATTTACAGAACATTTCACCCAACTGCTTCAGAATACACATTCTTTTCATTAGCACATAGAATATTCTTCAAAATATACCAATCTTAGGCCACAAAACAAAACTCCACACGTTCAAAAAAGTAGAAATCTTATTAAGTATCTTTTCTGACCACAATGGAACAAAACTAGAAATCAATAACAAGGGGAACCTCAAAAACTACACAAACATGGAAATTAAACATTCTCCTGAAAAACCAAATTTTTAAAATATCTTGAAACAAATGGAAATGCAACATATCAAAATCATTTGTAGGGGACATTTTTGTTTCAATCTATCACTCAACAAATATAATTGAATGCCTACTTGCATCTAGCATTGTCCTGGGTATCAGAAAAAAGTTCAAAGAAGTATAAGATAAGGCCCTTCCCTCTGCAGGCTCAAGGACTATCTGGGAAGGTCGGCTAGTGTATCAGTCAAGGTTTAATCAGGAAAACAACGTAATGTTTTAGGGATGAGAGCTTCAACTGGAATTAGATCTTACATAAATGTGGGAGAAATCAAGGAAATGAAGGTTTGGAAGGCAAAGTTGGAAGATCAAAGAAGAGTCACCAACTAGACAACCTCATACACTGGCACTGGTAGAAAAATCAGAAGTTGGAAATTGGAGAAGCCAAGGGCAGGCCCAAGTGCAACTGCAAGGGGAGCTCGTAGAGAGGCGTCGTGCAGTTGCACCTTGGTAGCTCCCACCTCTGTGGGTCCACAGCCTGGTGCTGGGCTTGGAACGCTGTTGGCCAGCAGGGCCAGCCTTTGGGAAGACAGGCTCGGAGAAAGAGAGCCAGCACACCTGGGAGGCCCGGGCAGATCTTCATTTACACTAGACATGGCCACAGGCAGCTTGTGAGAGTCATGGCCACCACCTCCCCTGCCTTCCAAATCTCACAGAATTCTCTTTTGGCCAACCCCAATTCAGTGAAGGGGATCCAAGGAACTGCAGCGGCCCAGCTTGAACAAGTTGACCAAGAACAGTCTAGCACAGCTGGCAATGGAGGACAGACACAAAGCGAAGAGCAAGGCTGGAAGAAAATACAGAGAGAGAAGCAGATGGAGTTCATGGGAAGCTTCACGAAAATGGTGTGTGCAAATATTTCCTGTTTCCAGGTGGCTTCTTCCTTTACTTGGGTTTTGGTTCAAAAGTATGTAAAGCTTTCACAGAACACTGACAGGAGTGAGTGGAGCCTGGAGCTGGGACATGAAATGGGGACAGAGACAAAAGGAGTCTTCACCTCCAAGACTTCGCGTCTGTCCTTAAGGAAGACTGAGCTCCCATCCTGCTGCTCAGACCCATGGACTCATCCCAAGAGGAGTAACAGGTCTGTGCAACATCCAGAGCTTTGCATTCCCATTTGATTCTGTGTATCTTTGGAGACCATTTGGCACGTCTGCTCAAGAACAGAAGTCCATTTTAAGAAGAAAGAGCTCTTTCTGGTTGCTTTCTAAGGGCAGATTAAAAAAAAAAAAAAGACTGCTTATGAAAACAAGTAGAGTTTTGTTCTCCACTGACTTCAGCAAGATGCCTGTCAGCACCAGTGCCCAGTAGCCAGTTCAGCAGGTCTGATGCACTGGTGGCAACTTGCACTGAGCAAGAACTGTGGGGAGTGGAGGGGTACAGAACTGGTGAGCTTTTGCCGCAGTAGGAGGAGAAGGGCCACCCCCCTGGTTCTGGCCAGGGTCAAGGGCTGCAGTGGTGGCCCACATACCTGGAAGGAGAGGGGGCTGCATAAAAGGTGCTTGGTGCTCAGAGGGAGAGGAGTCAGAAAGGGAGGAGTTGGCAGCCAATGCAGAAATGGGCTCCCCAGAGATGAACTGCAACCCTCAGCAAATCAGTCGCCTGTGTTGGCAAGTATCCCAACACTTCAGGAACCTTTGGGTTACAGAGCTCTTCTGAGGATCTCACATGTGGTTCAGGAGGACAGAGCTTCCTCTCATTCCTGTCTTCCTCTAAACCATACCTCTTCGTTCACGTGCAGGCTGGAAGTGATGAGTTTTCCTGCAGCCTCAAAGAAACATCACAAGACTTCTTTTAAGCTACCTTTTCAGTATTTTTCGGCCCTCTCTTCCAGATCGTCCGTGTTTCGATAGCCTGCTCAGCCGTGGGACGCAAGACCCAGGGGAGATGTTTCCCTTCGCGGACCCCACAGATCTTCACCACGTCAATGACAGTATTTTAAGTTCGGTGCTACGTTGTAAACTAAAATGAGAAGATAAATGTCATCATGCTTTTTACATGGTGCCAAAGAATATTGAGGTGTTTTCTGTCCCTATGTTAGGCCACTAACATCTAACATCTGGTCTGTTTCCAGCTTCACAAAGAGCCTCACCCAGTCGCACACTTGGACAACTTATCTTTCCTCCCTGTGCCAAGGATCTTGGACCAGCTTTCTCTTTTTCTTCTTTTTTGAAGGAAAATTCAGCCTTCATCAAATGGTTCTCCTGTTTCTTCATAAACAAGCAGGGTAAATTGGCCCTCAGACTGGCCAGTACATGGCCCTTTCGAGGCACCCAGGAGTCCCGCTGGCACGGGAGAAATGCTACCCGCAGAGCTCCGTAGCTCGCCTTGGCAATGTCGAATGTTGTTGGGAAAGACACTCTTTCTGTTGGCCAAGAGGCTTTGATGTGCACATCTCCATAGCTCATTTCTGAAGACTGTCAGGGGCCAGTGTGAGAATCCCAGAGTCAGTCTCCGAGATCAGGGACTGCTTGTCTCAGTGCCAGGGTGTGTCCCCCTGTCCCCGAAGACCCGGCACATCTTGTGCCTGTGCAGGGTCCATCCCCTGCCTGCCGCCCCTGCTGCACCCAGGACTTGCCTCACGCACAGGCAGAGTCCGCAGCTGTGAAGAAATTCATGTGATTTGAATTTTCATCGGCACGAGACTGTGCTAATTTACACGTACTCCACGTACGTTTGCTCATTGAGTTTGTTCATTCTCGTTCCTTCACTCACCACTGAAGTAAAGAAAAACGCTCCTTGGAGAAGTCGTGTGCTGAAGTCCTCCTTGCAGAGTGACTGGCGCCCTGCTCTCCACGTCCGAAGCAGCCAGGATCGCCTTTTCAAAATACAAGAGGATTATGTTATTCCCCTGCTAAAACCATCCTGTGGCTTTGCTTGTCCCTGGGATAAATGAAGAGTTTTCTCAGGGCCCGCACAGGGCTACAGGGCCTGGCTCTCCAGCCCAGCCTCAGCTCCCCCAGCCCCATCTCCCCCTTACCTGCCCCTCCCCCAGCCACCTGCTACTGGAACCACCTGAGCTTCCTTGGGGTCTTCCCTCCCATTGAGGCCTCTCTGCACGGAGGCCTCACGCATCCTCTCCCCAGCTGCGACCTGCCCCCTTCTCTCCTGTCTTTCTGGCCAGTGTCACAGCCTCGGAGAGGCCTCCTCTGACCCCTGACCCTTCACCCTGCCATAGCCAGTGTAGACTAGGTCCCCTTGAGATTCTTGTCCATAGTGTTTTGTATCTGTCCTTCACAGAATTTATGACAACATCTGATGACATAGGTCCTTGTTTGCCTAGGTATCCAATGTCTGTCTCCCCCAATAGAATGGAAGCTCCAAGCGGCCAGAGACTGTATCTATTTTGTCCACCAGGGCTCACCTAGTGCCTAGTACAGTGTCTGCCGTGTAGGAAGGGCTTGGTGGTTATCTGTCAAGTGAATGAATGAATAGAAGGACAAGTGGTGCAGCCCGCATTTCAGCATCCTGCTCCACCAGTGCCCCCAGGTACCCACGAAGGCACGTGCCTGACTTCTCCTTCCTGAACTCAGGCCTGGGCTGTGCAGTTGCATCAGTCTCTGTCCACTAGGCCAGGAAATCTGTCCTCAACCCCACCTACAATGAGAAAGTGCAAGAAATCGGTATGTTTTGGAAGAAGAAACTCCAACTTCTTAACCAGCCCCGCATGTTACACAGTTAACCTGCTCTGATGAGAGCCACCGACGTCAGGCAGGAGACCCAGCAGCCATCTCCCTGCCCGCATCACTGGTGAGCAGTCTGGGGGTCCAAGCAAGTGCAAAGACCCCGATGGCCACAGGACGTCACTGGCAAAGTCCGTACCAGACTCCTGGGCTCCAGACCCCAGGAAGCGAGTGCTGGGGGCCACCTCTTAGCCCCTTGCACATGCTCAGATCTCTCCTCCCTAGGCTTTGGGTTGGTGCTTTGGATCCAGGACAGAGGGTTGTTTCTATTTTGCAAGCCATTTTTCACAGTAAGCTCTGACTTCAGAATGACTTTTGAGACATAACAATTTAAGATTTAAAGCAATATTGATAGAGTCTAAATATACAATGATTTTTCCAGGTCTCCTTGTGGAAACAATGTTTCTACCATTTCCACTCTAAATATTTCATTTTTGGAAAATCAGTCCAGCAAGAAAACACTAGACACATTGTGTAAGTAGGCGCGCCTGCGCACACACTTGGACGACCTGAGTATCTCTTCTCGGGGACTCCACAGGTCGATGGATGTGATCTGGTCGAGGAAGAGGGATTCTCAAAGACCACTGAAAATGCTTGATGGCCACAAAAGGAATGAGTAGAATTTTCCAGCAACAAGAGTTAAAATAAGGCAAAAGAACTAATTATTAAAATATGCATGGAAAAGGTGATAGGATGCATTTTTAATAATAATGCTGTTCGGAAACAAAATTAACCTAACATAAGCAGCATGAAATAGTTTCACATGCAATAACAAAAATGAAGATTGTTGGTCCCTGGAGATCCTTAGGCATTATTTGTCTGTGAGCAGCCTATGAAGAAAACTTTGGAACTGAATCCATCTAACAGAAAACATCTGTTTGAGCATCTCTCAATTACAATATTACAAGGGGAAAAACTTGGGACTTAGCAATACCAATCTGATATGTAAACTGGCCGTTTCTGGTTTAAACATGTCATAGACTTCCTTGGCAGAAACAGCTATGATGATCTTTTGAATTTATCTCTTTGCTTTTTGGAATTCTTCAAAACATTTGTCTCCTCATCTTCTTACATGGTAAAGAAAGTAACCAGCAACATAAAGAATAGTGAGACCAGGTTCAAACACATGTCCCTATTAATATGCAATAAACAGAGGAAGTGGAGTGACCCAGACTGACATACTCGGAAAATCTTATTCATATAATGTGAATCACTGATTTAATTTTCCAGGTGCAGGATGCAAGGAGTGAAGCTGGGAACCAGCATGCGATCCCGCAATGCCCTGGGATTGCCGTGCTCTGCCCCTGCCTCCCCGCACAGCTGGGCCCCCAGAGCATCTCACTCCGCTACCCCGGCCTCTGCAGCGCGGGTTACTTTCAGTCCACTGACCCGGGCCTCTTACTGAAGTCTTCCTGAAATCACCCATGGTGTCTTGATTGCCAATATGACCCACAGAGCACCTAATGCTATGACTTTCCTACCTTTGGGAATCGCCTCCTCCTTTGGCAGGTGTTTTGCCTTCTTCTCCACCCCCTTTGCAGATTTGTCATTAGCCCTTCACCCCTGAAATAGTGATGCTTTGCAGAGCTCTGCCTCTGTCCTCAGCTCCCTTCTGCTCCAGTCCCACGCCCCCCTCACCTTGGTTCAGGCCCTGAGCCTTCTGGCCCAGATAGTGCACCTGTCTTCCCACTGCCCTCCGCTGCCCAGGTTGCCTCCCCGTCCCACCCCATCAGCCTAAAGGGTAAAGCTGCTGTGTCACCTCCTCTTCCCGGGCTTACAATCCTCGAATGGTTGCTCTTGGCTGTCAACGTGAATTCCAGATTCCTCCCCTTACCCTTCCTGATCTGCACTCTGCTGGCATCTCCATCCTCCTGTCCTGCTGACGCCCTGGACTCCAGCTAGCTCCTCCTGGCAGTGCGCAGGCCTCCCCGGCCTCTGCCCTAGCATAAGCTGCTCTCTCTGCCTGGGATGGCCCCTTCCCTTCAGCACCTCCCAGGTTCGACCGTGTCCCCTTTTTCATCTCCAATATTGGCTATTTGTGCCATCTTTCTTTTTGCTGTTTTTTTTTTTTTTGATCAGTTTCACCCATGGTTTATCCATTGTATTCATCTTTTCCAAAAGTTCAACTTTTGGCTTTATTGGTGTTTTCTACTCTATGTACGTTTTTATTTCATTATTTTCTGATCTTGTTTTTATAATTTCCTTTCTTCTCATTTCATTGCATTTATTTTGCTGCTCTCTTTCTAGTTTCTTGAGATGAACACTTAGCTTATTAAGGATTTTTAAATTCTATATCCTTTTCTAATATGGAATTTTAAGGTGAAAATTTCCCTTTAACCATAACTTTCTACGTATTTCGGTGAATAGAATCTTAGTTTCTTTCTTTGACCATGGGTTATTTGGATGTATTTCTTAATTTTTAAACATAGGGTGATTTTCCAGTTATCTTTTTGTTATTGAACTGTGGTCACATTACATATGTAATTTTAGTCCTTTGAAATTATTGAGACTTGCTTTGTGGCCCACTTTGTGGCAAATATTTTTAATTTTGCAATGTTACAGTCTGTATATTTTCCTCTGAACAATCTTTCAGTTTATTAATTCTCTCTTTATCTAAATCTAATCTGCCATTTAATCTACCCATTGAGTTTTTAACTGAGTTGTTATATTTTTGAACTCTAGAGTGCTTTCTTTGTTTTTACTTAAATCTTCTATGTCCCTTTTTATGGTTTCCAATATTCTTCCAAAATGTTCAAGCTTACTTTTTTTCTCCTGGAAAATAGTAAGTGTAATTGCTTTACAGTCTTTCCTTGATATTTCCTATATTTGTGTTTCTGTTATTTCTAGTTTTCACTGGTTCTTTCCCAGGAAATTGTACACCTTCATTTGCCTAATTTTGTTTTATTTTATTTTATTGTGTGCTTGACATTGTAGTCTTTAAATTATTTGTAAAAATATTTTGAAGTCTCAGTTGACATTACCTTTCTCCAAATTTAATTTTCATTTGCTTCAACCAGGTCCTGGGGGCATTATCAATTTATTACTATTTATTCCAGTTTTATGACTTCAGATATTCTTGATCACACAGATGATCTATAACTGGGCCACTGTTCATGGAAGAGCAATTTACTTTCATTTCACCCTTATCTCTAGGGCACATCTCTGCTTAATCGCAGACCAAACAAAGCATGGAAAGATTTATCTTGGTAGGCCCTGGGTTCCAACTTCATGTCTTCCAAATCTCAGCGGACTAAAAAGTGCTGCCTACTTTATTAACCATGTGTTTCAGAGTTTCAGTTGACCGTTGGTCAAAAATGCCAAGCCCACCTCTCAGGATTTTCATCTTCTGAATTCTAACCCAGTAATTCCTCATTATTTTATTAGCTCTTTGCTCTTTTGAGGAATTTTTTTTAAAACTGTCATTCACATTTTTGGTGGTTACTTTCAGTGGGATGATTGGTCTGAATCACCCGACCACCATTACCAAAAGAAAAATATTTTTGACACTTTCAAGCAATATTCTTCATCCTGACATCATTGCTATTGCTCAGACAGTAAGTGCAGTGCTGGTCTGGTGCACCAAGGGACTGTGGTCACTCAGAGAGCTAAATGCGATAATTTGTTCAAGAATTGGATGAAAGTTTAGCAAAGAAGAGACATTCAGTTTCCAACAGCCAATTTGCACCGGTCTCTTGGGTCTCCTGGGTCTCCTGGGTCTCCCGTCCTTCCCTGTGCCCCCCAGTCCCTCCCCAGTGCTGATGAGTCTCCCCTCACCCTGCCTGGGCTCCCTCTCTCTCCCCAGTGTCTTTCTGCTTGCCCCTGACCTCGTAAAGCCAAGTCATCTCACAAATTGCTTTCGAATCCATTCTCATTTTTTCATGTTTTCCATCTTAAAAAAATCAAAGTGGTTCTTTTCTTGTATAACTGCTCTTAATTTCTTTTCCTTAAAAACAATAGTCCATTTGCATTAAACCATGAGATACTTTGAAAAACGACATAAATGAGTGATCCGTCATGCTGGCATTCACTGGGAGAGCCTCCAAAGCACACAGAGAGTAAATACCACTCAGAAAGATGATTTTTTCATGCTTCAAATCATAATAATCATGTTACCCATGTACTCTTTGTTGAGGCTTAAAGTGCCAGGCTAGAAGTAATTAAGCTTTACCCTCAATATACAAATGTGTTCAGAAAACCATCGTTTTTGGCCTTGCCTTTGTTTTTCTGATTCTATAACCAGGGCTGATCCGCCCGTGCGAGAGGTGACCCTGCGTCATAAGCATCTCCAATCCTCACCTCCCCATGGGCTCAGCCTCCCCACCCCCAGAGAAGCACCTATGAGCCTCGTTCTCAGAAAAGAAGCAGGTTTCAGAAAAACCCAAAAGGGCTAAAGCCCATAACATGGAGCTTATTAAACTAAAACTCAAAACAAAATTTCTGTCTGCCTCCCTTTTTAGGTGTCTCCAAAAGCACCAGCAGTCTTCAATCCAACAAACTACCACAATATTTCCTTTCCAGTGAAAACAAACATGCTTTAACGGAGAAATCTTAGAGTTCATGGCAAACGAGACCATAATACTTCCCCATAATAGAGACAATTCTTATAAAAAATGAGACAAAGAAATAAATTTCAAGGCTCATTAATCCCACTCCCCATAATTTCCATCAGCAACCCCCGAACACACACCACCACACCTACCGCCACTTCCCCCAGGATTTGTCAGTGTCTGTCCCTCCCCTCCCAGCCAGGGTGCCGTGCTCCCCAGCCGCTGGCCTGAGGCTCCTGCCAAGGCCTCCAGTACCCACCGTGGAGAGGCTGGGTGTGGGCTGAGGGCAGGTCCTCAGGGCACTGTGGGTGACACACACAAGGCTGGGGTCCGTGCAGCCCACCCCTCCACAGGGGCCTGTTGTCACCGGCCCAAACCTGCTCACCCTCATCTCTCTCTCTAGGGTGAGTGTTTGCCAAGGACTTGTCCTGGCCTAACCAGGCACGACTCTGGAGCGAAGCCGCAGAAACCCCACAGCCCTCCTACGTCACAGGCACGTGCAGCGATTTGTTCCCAAGCCATTAAGTGGGAGCTGCAGAGCTCGGCTTTGAGCAGTGGGAGCAGGACACTGGGGCCCCAGATTGGAGAGTTTCAGGGCAAAGATGCCCCAGAGACATGGCATCCGTGTTCCTGCTGGAGGATCTCCCAGCCCAGATCATTCCATGGAAGAAAGCATTCCAGCTGGGTCTTAGCACCATGCTGATTGAAGCTCCCGCCATCCTAGCTCAGAACTCCACAGGCGAGAATAAGGTGAGCAAAGGAGCAAAGCCTTCAAAGCTTCCTTCTTGTAATGAGGGCACAGGGTCTGCTTCAGGAAGCGCCGCGCCTTTATGAGGCCATCTGAGCAGTCTAGCATCCTCTCTTGGGGGCCTCCTTGGCCCCAGGCTGGAGCAGAAGGCCGGCAGCCAGTGTTCCCAGTCAGAGCGGGGCCTGCTAGAGACATTCAGGAGGGTGCCAGACTCATTAGTGTGATTCTTTTTCCTTCAGGAAAACAGACTCTCCTGGAACAACTAAGCCAGCGTGAGCTCCTGCTCCACCCACGGCGTCTGGCCAGGAGGCCGAGCCCGGTGCCCGCAGCGCTCCCCTTGACCATGACCTCATCCCCAAACACTTCAGGCTGGGCCCCTCCACCTAGCAGGAGGGATGGAAAGGAGAAGCAATGGTCCTGGTTCAGGTACCAGGCACCTCTCCTTCTGCCATCATGTCCCCTGACATCTGCCCTGTGGGGAGCAGCCTGGGGGATGTCTCCACAATACAGGTGCCCAAGCATCCCGCCCGACTTTCTGAATCCCAATCTCCAACTAGGGTTGGGGAGGTAGGAATGGACACATCTTTCAGAAGCTCCTACATCTTCACGGCCAAGGGCCTCTGCACCGTGCTCTAAAAATCGTGTGGTGAGTGAGACAACCCAGCCCCGTCCTCACAGAACTCACAGCCACTTTGGGGTCTGCTGTCCACACTGCCTCACAAAAAATGAGGCCTCCCCAGAAGGCTCTGGGGGATGAGGAAGGTGTCCAGGCTGGTGTGGTCTGGACGTGATGGCCAAGGAGGAGCAGCCTTGAGGCTGGGCTGCCATGGGCAATGGCGCCTCCACCCTCAGGCTCTTTTCAGGTTGCAATAGGGACCCAGGGGACCTCTGGGGCTTCAGGCTTCTGCTCCAGGAGAAAGGCCCCAGCTAGACAGGATGTCAGAGCCACAACCCAGTGGTCTATGGATAGGACGAGACCTTCATTTTCAGTGAGGGCAGCAGGGAGCTTCGGGAAATGCAGACACTGTGGCAGGAGCTGGCGAATAGCTGCAGGGTGACACGTCCTCCCTGTCACCCCCAACCTGGCCTTGGAGTCTCAAAGGCTGTCCACTTGGCCCAGCCCAGACCCGCCTCTCACGCCCTGTGTACTCCCCTGCACCTAGGCCTGGGCGCTGCGGGCACCGTGGGCACTGGGCATTGCAGACCTCCATCTCAAAGTCATGGTCCTTAAAATGAAACAAGGAAAACCAGGAATTGCTGAGAGCTGCCTGTCCTTGGCGCCATCTTCCCACCCCTTCTCATCGTTATCAGAAGGCTAATCCTAGATCTCCTGCTTCTTCCAGATCGACGGCTCCCCTTCTCCTGAGCCAGGAGGTCAAACCAGTCAGCATCCTAAGAAGGGTAAATCCGACTCTGCCACCTGAGCAAACAAGTCTGGCAACCTAGGGCCTGTACCAGGTCCCACGTCCTTTCTAACAGCAGCTGTCGTTCTGAGGCCTTTGTGCGCCTCGCTGACGATTCCCAGCAACGCCGCGACGTAGACGCGATCATTCTTCTGCTTAGAGCAGAGGAAAGTGGAAAGTCGAGTTCTCAGTTGTGACAATGCCTATAAAATTCCACCTCCAGGAACCGCTATTCTCCACTTCTATGACATCAACTTTTTTAGCTTCCACTTATAAGTGAGAACATGTGGTGTTTGTCTTTCTGTGCCTGGCTTGTTTCACTTAACGTAATGTCCTCCTGGCTCAGCCACGTTGCTGCGAATGACAGTATCTCTTCCTTTTTTAGGGCTGAATAGTATTCCATTGTGTGTATATACTGCACTTTCTTTATCCAGTCATCTGCTGATGGAAACTTAGTTACTAGAGGCTGGGAAGGTGGGGGTGGGAATAGGGAGAGGTTGGTTAAGTGACATAAAGTCACAGCTAGATAGGTGGAGTGAGTTCAAGTGTTCGGTGGCACTGTAGGCTGACCACAGTTAATGACGATTTGTTACATATTTTCAAATATCTAGAAGGGAGGATTCTGAATTTTTCCAACACAAAGAAATGATAAATGTTTGAGGTGATGGATATGCTAATTACCCTGATTTGATCACTGTACATTGTGTGTATCAAAACATCATTATGCACCCCATAAATATGTATGATTATTCTGTGTCAGTTAAAAAAATAAAAACGATCCTAAAAATTTCACCTCATAAGATTGCTTTGAAAATTAAACAGGGGAGAGGCATGAACAGGTGGAACATGGGATTTTGGGCCAGTGGAAGTATCCTGTGTGATACTGCCTTATGCATGAGTCAAAACCCATAGAACTGAACAACACAAAGAGTGAACCCTAATGTAAACCTTGGACTTTAGTTAATAAGGATTTTCAATGTTAGCTCATCAATGGCAACAGATGTAGCACACCAACTAATGCAAGGTGTCAATCACAGGGAAAACGGGGTATGTGGTAACTCTGTACATCCTGCTTAACTTTTCTGTAAACCTAAAATTGCTCTAAAAAGTAAAGTCTGTTTTTTAAAAATTGCATGAGATGTTATGCTTAAGCATTTGAGCATTGCCAGCCATGGTAGTTACTGCAGTGACCATCATCTTGCCTAGAGCCTGGGATTTGAATTAGTTTTCTCTCGTAGAACTTGATGAAGCAGCATCTCCCGGTTCAGACTCTCTAGCCAAAGCACATTTCCTTTAGTCCGCAGTCCCCAGGGCAGCCCGCCCTTTAGATGCTGCTGAAGGTATGTGCCTGTGGCAGACCCTGCTTTAGAGAAACAGACCAATAGGGTATTTATATTACAAGATTTATTTTAAGAACTTGGCCCCTGTGGTTGCCGGGCTGGCAAGCTGACATCTGCAGGGCTTTCCAGCAGGCTGGAAATTCAGGTAAGAGTTGGTGTTGCAGACTTTCGCCTGAAACTTGTAGGGACGTCTGGCAGACTGGAAGCTCAGGCAGGATTTCTATGTTACAGTCATGAGGCAAAATTCCTTCCTCCCTGGAAACCTCAGTCCTTGCTTTTCAGCCCTTCAGCTGATTGGAGGAGGCCCACCCCCATTATGGAGGGTCATCTCCTTTACTTAAAGTCAACTTCTTACCGATGTTTATCACATTTGCAAAATGCCTTCACAGCAACACCTAGACGAGTGTTTGGCCAAACAACGGGGCACCATAGTCTAGCCAAGTTGACACATAAAATTTAACCAACACAACTACTTTCCTAAATAAACAAAAAGATGGAAAAGGGTATGTTTGGAAAATGTTTGCATTTCAAATGCTCTTAAAGAGATGCACATCAGAACATTGCCATCTGACTGCCAGGCTGATGGGTGGACTGTTTTGTATCCCTCCTGGATGTCTCTGGAGAAACAGTCTCTGCCCCTTGGGTGCCCTGCAACATCACACCACATGTGCACGGGGATTTGGGAGTGGAGGACACACCTCCTTAGTTTAAGAACCTGCTCATCTGATGCAGAAATGCACTTGTCTGTATTTGTTACTTTGGACACGCCTTGCAGCGACCAATCCAAACTCTACCCTGTTCCATCAGTTCACTTAATAGCAGAATCTCTTCCTAACGAGAGACTGAGGAGCTAAAATGCCCTAGCCTTTGACATGGGGACAGAGCTAGGGGTCAATCTTAGTATCATAGGGCCAGGAGCCACTAGGTGAGGACATCGTCATTTCCAATGAGCATTGGTCCTGGAGCTCTCAGCACGGATCAAGAGGAGCAAAGGAGGCCCCTCCCTTTCACCCCCCAGCATGAGCTGACTCCACAGAGAGTCTCTACAGAGATCACACAGAAAACCAAGTTCAAATGTGGAGAAACAACATTAGGTCATTTTATCATGAAGGAGTTGTTGGAACATGGCCTGATACACGGGTGGGATTAAGGGAGCCATCACTGTCCAAAAATGTTGAGGACACCCAGCCAACAAGGGACATTTTATCTATAATATAAGGCCATCCATAGGTAGACTTCAGGACAAGCAAAGAAGGGAGTCCAGAGAGAGATTTCTCAGGGGTTCAGAGCTGACTGAGGTCGTCCTACGAGCTGAGGCTGCAGTCCCCCCTCCCAACACGCAGCCTCACCTCCCAGAGGAAGGCCCCACGTGGCAGACCCTGGAGGCCCCTCCATCAGAGCTCAGCTCTCTGAAGATGAATCGGCCTTCTTCAGCAGGTGACTGCGTGGCGCTCCTGGCCCACAGAGGGTGGGGGCCCCTGAGGAGAGCGCTCAGCCGGCTCTGGGTGCAAATTCCCACCCTCCACGAGGACTGCCACAGAGACGGCAAGAAACCTGGAAGCGGGGAGCTCACTCCTTCAAAGAGTCGAAGAAGGGAGCTCGTGAGCCAGGTTAGCCAGAATGGTGGACCCTTCTGAGCCTGTTTCCTCACCTACCTGCCAGCCTCAGAGTGATGTCTGGGAGGGTCAGATGACAGGAACTGCTAAGAAGCGATGTTGGGGAAACGACATAGCCTGCGTGGGAGAACTTCGAAACTCTAAGTGCAACAGCACAGCTCTCGTTGTGCTGTTAGCTTACCCAGACAGGATCGGTTTTAGGGCAGCTGGATAATTTGTTCCCTAAAAACTAATTAAGTAATTAATTAACTCCAAACAATCCACTTAGAAGGCAAAAGTGATCTTGGCTCACAGCTCATATGTATCTCGTGCATTCTCAGTGCCAGTAGCAGAAGTCTGTGACACAAACTCGCTTGCCCCTCCCAGGGTCCCCTCTGTATTTTTTAAGTTGCTCTCCTCTGCTAAAACAAGCACCTCTCTTCCCTGAAGATGTGTTTAAACACTGTTACCTCCTCTCTGGCATTCATTGTGCTTGAAGGTTCATAGGTTTTTCCTATCCGTTCAGAGAGGTTTCAGCAGAAAAGTAGGGTAAGTTTGTAGAACTCATCTGCCCTATCTAATTAAATATCACATTGGTACATGATAACTGATTTCTGATTTAATTACTGTGTGAATCTTTAGGGAATTTCTGCTGGTGAAAGTAGGAGTGACCCTAGGAAATACTAAAGAACCAAGACAGGAACAATCTGCATTTGCTCACTCAGAAGAAGATGGTTCCAGAATATTCCTGTTTCAGAGTTGAGAGGGCCTTGCCTCCAAGGCAAGGGACAGGGTTACAGCTGGGAGCTCCCAGCCTGCCTCACGTTTCCTCCACGAGCACCGACGCAGACATGCATCTTCCCACGGGACCCCTTTCCTCATTCACTGGTTGTTTCTATTCATTCAGTTAACTTCTATCACACACTTCCTACATGCCGTGAATTGTGCTATGAACCAGAGAAACAAAAATGAAGAAGACAGGATATTTGCCATCAAGGAACAAATGGTCTCTACCTGGAGGGACAGACGTCAGCACGTAATGTTGTCACTGTGGGAGCGTAATGGTGGGAAAGGCTGATCTACCTGGAGTGGCGGAGGAAGCCTTCAAAGAGAAAGTGGGAATAGAAACATCCTTGAAGAACGAGTCTGATTTAATCAGTTGGAAAAGGCAAAGGAATAGTGGAAAGGGGCAAAGGGGAAGAAATAAATAAAGACGCCTGAAAGAACCCACCCATATTAAGTCACTACACCTTGGTGTGAAATACTGTAGTTTAAAGGGTAGAATCTAGTAAACAACAAAGTACCAAAGACTTAGGAAGTGGAATATCTATACGTCAGTAAGTGTGATGTGTAGCAACAGGAAGCAATATAAATACGCTGTATTCGGATATTCAGCTTCCGTTAAGAGTATAATTGAAGGCAGAGCTCGCAAGTTTCAATACACCTTGAGAGAATGAGAAAGGCTTGGTGCAGGTATTCTGAGACTACAAAGCACAGAGCTTGTGGTTACATCTTGTACATCTTGTTACAAAGTTACAGTAGAATGCGGAGAACATTTATAAGTCAAACATCTCAGAGACACTTAAGGATATAAACACTAATCAGTTTAACAGATTCTCATTCTGCATCTTATTAAATTGAATGAAGGCTGATTTGTTTGCAATAAATTTTCCTGTGCTGGCCATATTTTAGTTCTAAAAGCCTTATTATTATCTGTTCTGGAATGTAACCCTCAATCTCTGGGTTGCACCTGCTTTATATGGCTGTTATGGAAAATTGCATTTCCTAGCTATTTCGTGTGTTTCAGAAAACTGTATTTGTCATGTTTATTGTAGGACATTTCATTTACTCCTCTAAATTATAACGTACACACCAGCATTGTGGTAATTAACTCACTCTCATGACCTCACTAATTTTATTCTGGAAAGTTCATCTCTATATAATTGGCTTCACTTCACTTCTGAGCCAGAAAGTCTTAAGCGTTTATCTTGGCTCTCACCTTGCAGGCTGATTTGAGAAATAAACTGGACTCAGATCGGATTCATTACTTTAAAAACAATGAAAAGTGTGTTTTCCACAACACAAATACGTAAGTTTAGGTGAACGATGCCCAGGCTAGTTTCACGGGCGTCCCTGAATGACCGAGCTTTCTTGCTGCGGCTCCTTCTGTCCACTGCGCAGCCTTGCCCAGGTCTCCCCCGTGGCGCTGGCAGATCTGCACCCGGATTCGCCTGAGGAGGCTGTTTCTGGAGCTCTGCCTTTCTCATCGCCGACGGCTGGACTAGGGCAGAGAAAGATGGAAGTTCTCGGCATCACAAGGCCACGTGCCCCACGGGGCAGGAACCACGTCCGTTGGTACCACTGCACTCCCAACCCTGTGGCGGGGCCTGGCACACAAGGTGTGCAGTGAACACTTGTTGAATGAGTGACTCTGAATGAATAAACTCATTCCAACCTTCAGTTTCTATGGCATGTGTTGAGCTATAGAATATCTCAGTTTCTATTTTTTCCCATGACCCACACAACCCTGGCCTACATGCAGAAGAAAGCATTCTATAATGGAAATGCCACCTCACTGGGGAAGTGGAAACTTACACAGTCTTGAAATTTCCCGGCTGTAACTAGCTGTCATCCTCTTTGTATTGCTAATGACACACAACCTCGGCGAGAAGACACAGTTGCTTCTGACTCTTTTCCTCACTCATTGGCCCCTGCTGTGAACCAGACGCGAGGCCGAATGCCAGGGCTACCCAGGAGGACAGACAAAAGCTCTGCCCGCCCTGAGCTCCCACCCAGTGACTGCAGAGGTTCCCAGGACTGCAGATAGTGCCAGGTATGCCAGAATCCCCTGGAAACCTTATTAAAAGTAGAGATGCCCCAACAATGAATGCCAAAGCTAACTGGCGAATGTCATCAGGATTACGGGATACTAATATTGTCTCAAAGTCTTTCTCCACAGGATACTTATTAATCGCAAATGGTAAAATAACTTTGCAGCAGAGAAATGTGGCAGAGACCACCTTGACCAAATGATCAAAGACACCGTTGCCAGAAATAGACCCGATCGGCAGTAAAGGACTCCTGATTGATGCGCAGAGAGGACATGTCATCACTTCTGTCATCTGACTGCCCAGGGTGCATGACCTGAATCCAATCACAAGGAATTATCAGACAAACCCAAATCGAGGGACATTTTACAAAGTCAGTGGCCTGTACTCTTAAAAAATGCCAATGTCATGAAACTAAACAAAGTCTCAGGAACTATTCCAGATTAACAGAGGCTAACAAGACATGGCAATGGAATGTAAGATCATGGATTTATTTTTGTCTATAAAGGACATTGTTGGGCCATTGAAAAAATCTGACTAAAGTTTTTAAATTAAATGATATTGATGTTAATTTCCTGATTTTGGTAATTATGCTGTGCATTATAATTCCTTGTTTTTAGGAAACAAGGGTATTTAAGAGCAAAGGAACATCATACCTGTAACTTTCTCTTAAATTGCTCAGAAAAAATTTATACGCAAACATAAACATATACATATAATATATGTAAATATATACAGAGAGAGTGGGCATGTGCACACATGTAATAAAATATTAACATTTAGGTCATCAGGGTGAGATTATTTAGGAATTCTCTGTATAATTCTTGCATATTTTCTATGTTTTAAATTATGTAAAAATTTTTAGAAACTTAAACAGAAATACCTGGGCTCTTTTCTGGGAAATTCTGATTTAGTAGACCTGAATGTTTAGATAGCACAATTTATGATTGCGAAGATATGGAATCAACCTAAGTGCCATCAATTGATGAGTTGATAATGAAAATGTTATCATGTGTGTTATACACACACACACACACACACACACACACACACATATATACCATGAAGTATTACTCAGCCATAAAAACGAATGAAATGGTGCCTTTTGCTGCAACTTAGATGGAGCTGGAGAACATTATCCTAAGCAAAGTACCCCGGAAATGGAAAAACAAACACCATATGTTCTCACTAATAAGTGGGAGCTAAACAATAGTATACATGGTCATATAGTGGTGTAAAGGACATTGGAAACCAAGATGGATGGAGGATAGGAGGAGAGGCCAAGGCAGGAGGATTGCTTGAGCTCAGGAGTTCAAGACCAGCTTGAGCAAGAACAAGATCCTGTCTCTACTAAAAATAGAAAAATTAGCCAGGCACACTTGTGCACGCTTGTAGTCCCAGCTACTCGGGAGGCTGAGGCAGGAGGATCACTTGAGCCCAGGAGTTGGAGGTTGCAGTGAGCTATGACGACGCCATTGCACTGTAGCCCAGGGTGACAAGAGTGAGACTGTGTCTCCAAAAAAAAAGAAAATGTACTTATCAGGTGCAATGTGCACTACTCTGGTGATGGGAACACCAGGTCCTGACTTCAGCATTATTCAATTTGCCTGTGTAATAAAAACACCTGTGCCCCCTTAATATTTTGAAATAATAAATAAATAAAACAGTAGAAAACACACACCAAAAAAAAATACCTCTAATCTTATGTAGAATTAGAAAACTCAAAATTAAAATTGAAATGATAAACTATGTAGAAACAAATGTCAAATACATCAGTAGGACAAAACAGACTGCCTGGACTGAAACACTATATATTAAAACTTGTGGGATGTAGCCAAAATAGTACTCATTGTACTTGTGTTAGCATTTATTCCTCAACGATAAAAACAAATAAATTAGCTAAGCAATCAACTTGAAAAGCTAGAAGGAGAATTAAATTACAAACCTAAAAGCAATAAAAGTAGTCACAAATGATGGAAGAAGAAATTAATGAAATACAAGCACCACCAACAATAACAAACAAAGGCAGCATAAATAATTTTTAAGTATATAATTCTGGAACTTGTGAAGGTATGGGGGAAAGCTTTCCTGTACATTTTATAATCCCCAAGTCTGGAAGCCTAAACACATATAAATGTTCATTGCTA
The DNA here is from genome assembly GCA_963574885.1 of Lepilemur ruficaudatus. Classification (NCBI taxonomy): domain Eukaryota; kingdom Metazoa; phylum Chordata; class Mammalia; order Primates; family Lepilemuridae; genus Lepilemur; species Lepilemur ruficaudatus. Next base: position 44,255 of record CAUYRT010017081.1, read on the forward strand.
AGAGAATCCTTAAACTACGGTTACTCTGTATTATACAATTATATTCAACATTTAAAAAGAATGAGATAATTCTATAGGCACCATTAAATACCATAGACTAGGTTTCCTAACCTCACGCATGAACAAACCAACTTCAGGATTGTTGCCGTGTTCACAAACTCATTCTACTTTTTCCTAATATTTTTCTTTAAATCAACTCACTCTAGAAGAAAATCAAAAAACAAAACTACCATACGACCCAGCAGTCTCACTGCTGTACTGCATATTTATCGAAAGGGAAAGAAATCAGTATATCAAGGGATATCTGCATTTCATGTTTATCGCAGCACTATTCACGATAGCCAAGATAAAGAATCGACCTAAGTGTGAATGGATAAAGATGAGATATATATACACAACGGAATACTACCTGGCCATGAAAAAGAAGGAAGTCATGTCATTTGCAGCAACGTGGATGGAAGTGGAGGTCATTACGTTAAGTGAAATAAACCAGGCACAGAAAGACAAATAGTACATGTTCTCACTCACATATGGGACCTAAAGACGTTGACCTCATGCAGGTAGAGAGCAGAACGACTGATGGGGAGGCTGGGAAGGGTGTGTGCTGGGGCAGGGAATGAAGAGAGGTTGGATAATGGGTACAAACATACAGCTGGATAGGAGGCACAAGCTCTAGTGCTCAATAGCTCAGGAGGGTGACTACAGTTAACAATAATTTGTTGTATATTTCAAAAGAGGTAGAAGAGGAGATTTGAAATGTTCCCAACACAAAGAAATGATAACTGTTTGAGGTCATGGATATGCTAATTACCCTGATCTGATCATTACACATTGCATGCACATATCAAAATAACACTCACAGGTACTCCATAAATATATATAATTATTATGTATCAATAAAAAAAATAATTTTAAAAATAAATATTGTTAATATACTAAGGCCTCCAATGTAAAAAGTAAACCACACACAATCACAGACGGGTAAAGTCAAAGGCAACTCTAAATTCAAGGTTTCCAAGCCCTCTGGAGGCACAGCTGTTGAGAGGGAAAAAGAAGCAGCCATTGGAAACTTCTTCCTCATTTTGATCTTACATTTCACTCATTAGCTTTTTACCAATCCCATGTGGTTTCTGAAAGACTAGATAGCTATAAAGTTGAAGTTTTGCTTTAATAATTTGCAAGTAGGAAAAGGTTAAAAAATACCTATGCTGCGTGTTTGAGGTTTTTCTTGTTGCTGTCATTGTTACTGTTGTGGTTTGGTTTGGTTCATTTGTTCACTTTAGAGGAAAGAAACTTACAAACCATAGATGTATAGCTAGATAATTTTCTCCAAGCAATCAGCAAGCACCTAAAACCCAGTTTTGAGGAAACTTTGATTAAATTTGCATTCAAAAGTTTCGTGTGAGTCTAAAACTCAAGAAATCTAAAGCAACCAGAGTATCAACCAAAGCTGAAGGCCAATAATCTTTCACCATCATCTATTGGCTTCCTCTCTGCATGTATATTTTCTAATTCCACGATTCCAGTCATTCTTCGACAATCCACAATTTCACCAACGTCTTCAGGACACTTCAGAGATTCAGGTTTATGGAGTCAAGAAGGCACGAGATCCATCCTGCCTGTCATTTTCCCACCCTACGAAGAAGAATCAGATTTGATCTTGTTAAAAGAAACATTCTTGGACAGATTACCACTCTTCTTTCTTAGGAAGAAATTATGAGAATGTCCGATTAACTTCTTCGCCGGTACTCTCTGCAGTAGCCGTTCCCCTGAACCCAGTGGCTGGGGTTCACTGAGCTCCTTGGATCTGTGGGTTTGCAGTTTTTTATCATATCTGTGAAGATCCTGGCCATTACTTCTTCAACTATTTTTTAGTCTTCCCTTCCTTTCCCTCTCCTTCGGGAAATGCCAAATGCACATGTATGAGGCCACATAAAGTTGCCCCACACTCACCGATGCCCTGTTCATTTCTTTGCCAGGCCTTTTCTTTTCCTGTTTCCCTTTGCTGTCTTTAAATTCATTAATCTTTTCTTCCACAGTGTCTAATCTGCTGTCAATCCCGTCCAGTGAACTTTTTATCTCAGACATTGATTTTTTTCATCTTTAGAGGTTCAGTTTGGGTCTTCTGTATATGTTCCATGTCTCCACTTGATAGGATTAAGTTGCCCTCTACTACCTTAAACATAAGGGGTACAGTTATAACCATTTTAATGTCCTTGTCCACTATTGAAGTATATCATCTTTGTCATTTCCAGATCTCTATCGATTTTCTTCTCATCATGAGTCACATTTTCCTGCTTCTTTGTGGACCTTATAATTTTTTATGGTTAACAAATACTGTGAATTTTGCCTTGAGTGCTAGATATTATTAAATTCCTATAAATATCCTTTTTTTTTTTTTTGAGACAGAGTCTCATTCCATTGCCCTGGGTAGAGTGCAGTGCCATCATCGTAGCTCACTGCAACCTGCTCTAGCTATCCTCCGGCCTCAGACTCCTGAGTACCTGGGACTATAGGCGTGCACCACCATGCCCAGCTAATTTTTCTATTTTTAGTAGAGATGGGGTCTTGCTCTTGCTCAGGCTGGTGTTGAACTCCTTACCTCAAGCAATCCTCCCGCCTCGGCCTCCCAGAGTGCTCCTGTAAATATTCTTGATTTTTGTTTTGGAATGCAGTGGAATTACTTTGAAATAGTTCAATCATTTCGAGGCTTGCATTTAAGACTTCCCAAGGGGGACCACAGCAGCCTTTGGTCTAGGGTTAATTTTCCCCCACCACTGAGTCAAAGCTCTCCTGTGTCTACCAGATGCCCCATAAATTATACGGCTTTTCCTCTCTGGCTGGTGTGAAAACAAACTATTGCTGGCCCCGCGTGAACTCTGGCAATTGCTCCTTCCTTTCTGGCGGTTTCTCAGCCTCCGGTAATTATTAATACCTCACCTGCATGTGCTTTCAATGACTCAGCCAAACTCTTCAAGGGGACCCTCTTCAGCTCTCTGGAGTTTTCTCTCTATGCAGCGTTCTCGTTTCTGATAATCTGCCCCTCAAACTCTAGCCACCTTAGCCTCCCTGGAATCTACACTCGGTCTCCTAAAGTCAGGGAGCCCACCAGCCCCTCCTGCACTCCCCTCCCTGCGCTCCCTCCAGGCAGGAAGCTGGGGTGAGCCCAGGACTCGCTCCTGTGTTTCCCCTCCCTCAGGGATCCCTTGGAGACTGCGTCACGACCTGGTGTCCGATGTCTAAACACCACCATTCTAGATATTTTGTCTGGTTTGTCAGCTGCTTTTGGGAGGAAAGTAAATCTAGTCCTTGTTACTCCGTCCTGGCTGAAAGTTAATGCACACTGTCAAACACCAGTGTGCAGAAGCTTTCGCAGACCCTCAGTAGGTTTTCCAAGTTTAGATTTGAGGCTCGCTTTTGATTTTGTGTTTCCAGAAAAAAAGGTAAAATCACAAGCTCTAGTTCTCATAGGGGGGATGAGCGCCATGTCCTCAGATGAGCTCCAGAGTTGTCCCCCCCACCTCCTCTGGCCTGCTCTAGGGGCTTCTGTCATCACCTTCTCTTCCACACTGTCCTCCGAGCTAAGAACTACTGCCTACACCCACCGGCTGTGACACCACGCGAAGGTGCTGTATTCGGGGCTCTGGCTCCAAAACGGTTTCTGCCCTCCCAGGTCCCTGCCCCAAGCCTGGGCAGAGGGTGCCGGGTGGAGCTGCCAGCCTGTGAGAGTCGACTGGCTTCTCCTCCCAGCTCCGCGGCCGGCAGCACCACGTGGCCAGGGGAAGGCAGCCTGGTGGGGGATTCAGACCCCTGAATTCAGCAAATGCTACCGATCTAGAAGCCATGTGCCTGCACATCACTACATATGACCAAAATATGATTTTTTAATAAGCAATATATGTCTCCCCGGGGAAATGAAGAGGAGCTAATTTTTCTGAGCACCCAAACTGCACCAGATAGAGTACTGGGCACCACACAGACACAAGTGTGATCAGACTTCCTATTTATCCTTGTCTTACTTTCCCACAGTAATGGCAAAACTCTGCCTTTGTGTCTCCTACGTAGGTACCAGAGGGTAGCTTAAGATGTCTACTCACCAGATCATACTAGGAAGTGTCTGAGAGTTCAGAGCAAGAAATGGCCAATCTCAGGGAAAATGTGGCCACTATCAGCCTGAGAAGTGGGTTCAGAGGCTGCCTTCTCATTGCAGCCAACGTCCCCATGCTAACCCCAAGCCTCCCATCACTCCTGAGGAGCAACTAGAGTTTGTGGAAACGTCACTGAATTAAGGGTCAGACTGCCTGGATTTGAACTTTGCCAGAATCACTTACAAGCTAGGTGACTGTGAGCAAGAAACAAAGACATAAAAACAGTCACTGCTCAGAACGTAACAGTACACCGGAAACCTCAGTGCCAGAGTCCCATGCACTGGGGGACACTGCTCATGAAATTCTGTGTCCACACTTGATACATACCCCACCCTGTAGGGGACACATCACTTGTTCCCAGCCAGCAAAGTGAGCCACTGCACACGTGGGCCTGTGCCTTGCTCTGACCTCCAAGAGTGCTGCAGGGCTGAAGAGCTTCCAGGGTATCCTGAGTCACTGGACCCCGTCCTCCCTGAGGCTGTGACTCCTACCTGCAGGTCCACCTGGGCTTAGAATAGGAGAGGAGAGGCGACAGGAGGTTTAAATGTGGCTGTTCTTAGACCACCCAGACCATCTGTCTTCATTCCCTGCCAGTGTCTCCTGCCCAACTTTGTCCTAGCTATTTAGGGTCCACGTATCCCACCCGGACACACCCTCACCATCTGTTTGTGCCTTCCTCCCTCACGGCCCCACCTCTGCTGCTGTCAGCCACCAAACCTGATCTAGAGACCATGAATGCATTTTACTGACAGTGATTTGGAAAGAAGGAAGTCCCCAAAATGGGTGACTAATGGCATAAACGTCAGGCTCTTGGTGGAACAATGCTCAGGAAAGTTAGTACGCGGATGGAACCTGTGCTACCTGTCAAATCCCAGCAAGAATCAATGTCCCCCTCCCCCCACAGGCCTGGGTAAGCCAGCCCCTATTGTGTGTCCTGCTGCCCTGTCCCCTGCTACAGAGGGAGAGGCAGGAATCGGACTGCAAGGGTTGTGTGTCTGGCTGTGTGACTCACAGATGAGAGCTCTGTCGCACTCTTCAGAATGCACAGAGGTCAGGGCTCTTGCCACATGCACAGCGAGGCCTGGCCGCTGTCATGACCAATGGACACTGAGCCGGGGCAATGGAACCCCACACGCACCTATGAGATCACACATGCCCTGCCGCCAATACTTTCCCAGTGATCTGTGGAATAAACATGCCGCAAGTGTGTGTGTGTGTACACAAGTGTGCAAACCAGGAATCTTTTGACCCAAAAATATCACTAGGTACTTGGCTCATACCAAAAAAAGAGAGCAGTCCTACCACATGCCTTGCCTTGGGCCCCAAACTCTGGTTCACAATTCACTGAACAAAATAGAAAAAACTGGAGTCTCACCAACCCCAGAAGGACTCTTGCTCCATCTATATAAAATATGACTCAAAGATCATTAGAATCTTCAATTCTTAGAATGGCAGGCTATTTCTGAAAGAACCTGGCCCCAAACCTCACCGATTTTTATAAACAGATAGAGCCGTTCTGGAAATTAATAAATGTCTCAATCATGAAGTTCAGCAGAAGATGAATGTTCTACTATCAACCCTGCCCAATGTGACCTCAAGTGGAGCTTACTGGGAAAAACATAAGCTAGCCATAGATGAGCTAAAACGATGTTTTCTTTGTCCTAAACAACAAAAAACATGATTGTTTTTGAATTTGGGTATCTTAGTCTGTGTAGTAACTTCCAGTATTTAGTCCTCAGGGTGAGTGATTCCAGTTCCATGAGGTCGATTTACGGCCCCTGATGACAGGCCATGGAAGAGGACAATGGTTGTCTGTGGAAGAAAGAGAAGAAACACAGTGTTCCGAGAGGAAGTGATTTCCCTGGGGAGAGGGAGCGGGGCAGCGTGGTGGGGAGCTGCTGCCTCCGCACAAGCAGGCACTTGGTTTGGAGACCAGAGGAACAGCAAGAGCAGGTCCCAGCACCCTGAGCCATGGGAAGCGGTGGGAGACGTGGGCACCTGCCTGGGCCCTGGGAGGTCAAGAAGCCAAAGCCTTGTGCTGCTGGGGATGAGGGTGTTCCCTGCACCTCTCTCCACTCATCCTCATTCCTAACAGCCCCCGACTCAGGGAAATAGCAAAGCAGCCAGCACAAAAGCCAGCTACAACACCTGGGTTAGAAGCTTCATTGAGAAAACCACGGCTGGCAATGTACACTTTCAGGGATAGGGTCTTGACAAGAGCCAGTGGAAGGACAGGGTGAAAGGACCCCATCTGGAGGGACCTCCGCTGTGCCCCGTGAGGACTGGGGACCCCACGTTTGCGCACGACCTGACTCTCAGGGCCTTGCAGGCCAGCAGCGAAAAGATGGGCCCCCTCGGACACACGCCCCAGAGCCCTGCATGAAGTCATTGCTGTGAGCTATTATTCTAGTTTTCAAAGGAAAAATTCCTTCTCTAGAGTGGGAATCCTTGCCAAATTGCTTAGTTACCAAGTTTGTGTTTGCAGTTATGTTTACAAACTCGGTCCATCCCTTTCCCTGTTTTAATCACCACAAACCGTCTTGGTTTATTTCCCGGGCCCTGGCTTTGAAATCGGGCCACCAGAGGCTGACTCGGATCCACTCCTGCCGAGACTGCGCGGCGAGGGCTGCGCCCCCGGCACCGCCACGTCTTGGTCAGTGGCTCTGTCAGCTCCTTCCAGCTGCGCTGCCCACTCCTCCCTCTCCCCCAGACTGTCACTGAGCACCGCTGGGTGCCAGACACTCTGCTGTGCATTTGGAGGTACCAAGACAGCATGGGGTAAGCTCAGTTCCAATGCCTTTACATGCCTGAATTTATTCAATCCTCAAAACAACCCTACAGAGAAGATAGTAATACTCCCATTCTACGTAAGAGCAAACAGAGGCATGGAGCACTTTCACGATGTGACCAGTGTCACACCGGTACTAAACGCTGGAGCTGAGATTTAAACCCAGGACTCCTCGTCCCAGAGCTGGTGCTCCTGACACCACACTGCGATCAAACCTCACAGTCCAGGAGCAAACCAGCTGGGTCACGGGTGCCGAGCAGCACCCGGATGACAAGAAGATGGCGGGAACCACAGGGCGCAGAGAGGGCCCTCTGTGATGAGCAAACCATGTCCCCAGTTTGTCTCACTGGCCCGTGAGGCCCCAGCACCCTCCCGGCCAGGTCTCACAAGCACCAGGGGCTCAGGAGCAACTTTGGGAATGAAGTTGGGAATGAACAGAGAACGGTCCTGTGCCACGAGGACACGAGCACTGACACGGTCGCTGTTTTCCGAGTAGGTTCTGTGCATACTCAGTCCCGCCTCAGGGCCAGGACTCACTGGGGAGCAAAGGTGCCTGGTGGGTGGGGTGGGGGGCGGGTGTTGAGGCTCCCTTAGCAGCAGCGCCCCCTCCCCCAGCCCTGCTGTGGACGCTTGCTCTGGTCTCGCCCTCGCCCCCGACGATGCCCTCGGCTACAGCACCTGCTGCTGGGACACACGCGGGAATCCACCAGCACATGTCCGTCGGCACCTGCTGGGCCCAGGCCCAGCCCAGGCCCTGGCAACACTGTGGCAAGGAAAACAGGTGGAAAAACTGCCCCCAAGGAGATGGACCTGAGGGGATGCAGGGTCTGCGAGCGCTGTGATTTTAAGTTGTCTGAAAAACTGTCACTGAGTAGGGAATACTTGCGTAAAGGAGGGAGTGAGCCGTGCAGGTAGCTAGGGAAGAGCATTCTAGACAGAGGGAAGAGCAAGTGCAAAGGCCCTGCAGTGGGAATGTGCCAGACAGGACAAACACTCTTAGGATGCTGGAGGGTCCTACGACTTTCCCTGTGGGCAGCATATTCTGGAATTTAAGCAGCAGGAGCTGCTTTGCAATCAGATGGAACTGGGTCTGAAGTCTTGCTTTCCCAGGCACCAACCGTGCAAACTTGAACAAATAATCTTCCAGAGGCCTTTCCCAGCCTGCCAGGTGGGAAGCTACGGTGTAGAAGGTCAGCAGCACAGAGTTGGGACAACACAAATGGCAGTTACACATGTGATTCAGGGAAAAGGAGAATCTCACCTCGTGCACATTTCCCAGGGTGGCACGTTAGAAGCAGGGTCCTAACAGAGCACCTGCCTTCCCTGCCCGTTCTGCTGTCACGGCCCTGGGTAATAACTGCCTGGGCCACTAATAATGACAAGAACATCATCGCACACCAGGAAAGGATTGGCGGGCCCCGAGGCCGACTCACATACACTGCCTCGTTGGCACATCTCAGCAGCCTTCTAGGATGGGTAGAGGAATACTGTTCCTACCCTACCTAACATGTAAAGCACAGGCAATGGGGAGAAGTGAAGTGACTTAGCCAGGGGCAGGGCTCCTCAGCGTGGCAGGGCTCCAACAAAAAGGGTGGAGAGCATCAAAATAAAAATAAACTGAAATAAACTCTATCCTAATTTAACTGGAGGCTACACCCTCTGTGGTCAACTGAGCCTCTTCTAATGTTGTTAGCTTATCTTGTTTTAACTTCGTTTAATAGTTTATTTCCAGACTGCCCGGGGCTGTGCAATTCTATGCATAGTGTTGTAGAATCACAGAATTTCCAAGTTGGAAAGGATGTTTGAAATCACTCAGGACAACTCCCCCATTTTACAGATGACGACACTGAGGCCAGGAGGTCTAATGACAGTTCAAGGTCAATCTTCTACCAGTGTAGAGTAGGAATTACAATACTTCTATTGTCTTGCAGTCCAAATTACCTTCTACTTCCCAAAGACTCAGGAATCTATGACCTAATGTCATTGCTATTTTTGTACTAAACATAATATGCACCAAAGACAAATTTCTAAAAATTCTACATTTGGGCTAATAGTTTTAATCAAAACATCCCATTCTCCTCTGCCTACTCTATTTGCTCCTGTGACTCATTCACCCTTGGGTGTTTTTTACTCCCTTTTATTCTCGTGCCACCATAAAAGAACCCCATCTACTTCTAAATGTGTCTTCTGCCTTTGACAGCGCCTACTGCTGGCATCCTCTGACAGTCCAGTGCCACCTCCGCACAGCAGCGCCCAGCAGGAGGCCATGTGGCATCCACTTGTACAGTGATTTGAAGGAAGAGCTGAGTTGAAAGGAGAAAAATTAGGATTACACATTCTTTATTAGCCTTCCTTGTTCATTTGCTAAGAATAACGTTTCAATAAAGTCTTCCAGGTTAGGAGGCTGCTCGTGACTGAGCCCTTGGCGTCCCCTTTTTGAAGGTCCCTCTTCCAGCACTCACAGATGTATCCAATTTTCTGCCTCAGTGACTAATCCTATGTAATATGGTAAAGCAAGCACAGGCCAACTAAAGAGAGAGCTGAGGACATGAACATCTAGAACCTTCCTTTGTTTCGCCCCACTGCCAAGAACTCCAGGGGAGTGGGTCCGGTCACTGCGGCTCCTTCATGAAGGAGGACAGAAAGATCACTTCTCCCTTCGTAGCAGTGCGACAGGAGCAAGCTAGGCATTGTTTTGAATGATTCTTAAGTACTCAACAGCCGTGTCGTTTTACTTGCTCTGAAAACTCAGAGAAAGAGCCATGAACTCAACGAAGAGAGTGAAGATGTGGGGAGGCGAAGGGGGTTCAAGAGAGGCTTCCAGAAGGAGCTACGCAGGCACTAGCCAGGCAGACAGGGGCTGGGGCACACCCGGGGTTAGGGGACCACACGTGGTCTGGGAGCTGGAGCGCAGCACGAGAAGCTGGGGCGAGGGAGGTGAGGCCGGGGGCAGGCGCAGGCTGGACCAGGCAGGACTTCACCTCCCAGGCTGAGCTACCTGAGCCCTCAGGGCAGCAGGCCTTAACCCCAGGCCCAGAGAGTTCTCCTAATCCCTTGTGATTGTCTTCAAAATGCCTGTATATTTTTCATCAACTTTTCAAAGATATATGTGACCCCCAAAAGTTTTAAAATCACCTGGAAGAGAGGATGGGAGGCCACTGTTCTTCAGACTGAGCTCTCGGGTGGCAGTGTGGGGAACAGACCCCAGGGGAGAAAGGCCAGTGGCGGAACACTGGTGAGGAGAACAAGGAGGGGAGCGGCCAAGGGCGGAGGAGCAGCAGGGCAGGAGGGCAGCGGGCGGCCCAAGCTGGTGCAGGGCCACGGCCGGAGGTGGGAAGTGGGGGAAAGAGAAGAATCTGGCCCGATCCCCTGCATTTCTAACTTGGAGGAGGGGCACGTGATGGTGCTGCTCAATGTGGGGGTGTCACAGGGGAGCGGAATCAGCGTCCTGCAGGAAAGATGCTCCCAGATGTTAGAAATGTGTCCGACGCTTGCAGGGTGGTGAGGGATGCAGCTAGAAATGGCCATTGGCACTGTGGGAACGGGGGCATTTTAGAACCAGACAGAGCTTGAAAGCAAAGCTGTCCAAGCCCCTCGATGGGTAGATAGTGCAGCTAAGGTCCAGTGAAGACTTGGACGGCCTGACATCCAGAGGGAGGTGGCTGCGGGAAAAGCTCTTTATTCCCCAGGAAAGAGCTGCTGTTCCAGTTCTGTTTCTCGTGCTTTTGAAAATAAGCATCTGAGCTGCTGATGACGGGTTTCACGGGACCTGGGGTTGGCTGACAACCATGTACATTTGCTTCCAACGCTGAGGTAGCCTCGGCTCATGAGCAATGCCCAGAGGATGTGTCCAGAGATGTCTTCCAGAGGTCAGCTGTGAGATTAGTGTGGTTTTTATCTCTTTGTCACTGACCTGGAATAAGGAGTGGAGGAAACACACACTTAGCTTGCTGGATGCTGCAGAGAGAGGAGCGGGAGAGCCAGCACCTTGGACGAGAGATGCGGATTTCAGCCACTTGAGTGAATTAGGCAAAGGGTTCAAACAGGAGAAAAAAGATGAAGTTCTCCAGAAATGAGGTTTAAAAATATCATCACATACGCATAAATGATGAAGGTTCAAAAGGTATAGCTCAACAGGAAGAAATGCAACTATGGAAAGATAGCTACTTTCAAAAGCCAAAAAATCATGTTTCCATTACCATCAGTTCTGGTCTTGTAATTCCTATAGCATTAGATCTAATTTAGATTATCGCATATATAAAAAGCTGAACTAAAACGACCTCTTCCCCATCTCAGAGAAGCCAGGAGCTTGGCATAAAGGAGTGGACAGATGGACAGCCCCTTCTCCTCCTTCTCACTCACACGACAGGGTGAACAAATGACAGTCACAGAAAAATGGGCTGAACCTCTTAGGTGACCTGCTATGTCAAAGGTACAGATTAAGATTAGTTTGAATAATCTCCTATCACCAATTTGGGGGACAGGGGTCACTGGTAATTGTAGGCCCCAGATCTGTAGACCAAGACCAATTGAAGTTTTTCTCTGAGGACAAATGTGAGAGCGGTTTTGGACTCAGTTGTTCTAAATAATTATTGGGTTTTAGCAATAGCAACATAGAAGCTAATAGAGTTAGGAGTTTTTCTTTTAAAAGCTTACTCCATCTAAGATTATCTACTCTGCTATTTAATGTTTGAATTTCCACAATACACTGTATAGTTTTCAATTTCCATACATATAGTTTTAAACATGTAGTTTTCATTCAAGTATGGTTTGGAAAATTCAAGCTCCGATCTGGATCTGAGAATGCGCATTCCTCCCAAATGCCAGGGGCTCTCCGGCGGCTGCCCCCTGGTGGTGACGTTCCCACACTGTGGAGAAAGAGCAGCTACTGCAGGGGATGGTGACACAGCTTCAAGTTCAGAATCGACAAATTCAAAGTTCGGCGAAGGCAGACGTCCCACATCGCTGCAGACACTCATCTCTAGGAAACTTCGCCAGGAGCCTTCCACGTGCCCGCGTCTGCATGCGTGCACCCGTGTCCCTTCGCTCTTTGAGGGGGTCGTGGGTCCGTCATCAGTCGCTGGCAGCCTGATGAGCAGCCGCCTGAGCAGAGCCCAGTTCTAGATATTTCTGTGAAAGAGCATGAAGGGAGACACTTCCAAGGAACAAGGTGGAAAACTGCCCCACAGCTGAGTTGCCAAAGAAACACTGAATCCCACGACAAATACCAGGAGAGGCAAAAAGTAACGAGCCCATGATCTTCTGCTCCGCGCCAGGTTCTGCCTCATCTCCCTCATTCTCCACTCACCTCCCACTTGACCACACCCTCCACAGCTCCGACACACACCCATGCCCACGATCTGCCTGTCTTGAGGGTGTTGCGACCTCGGCTGATGCTCTCGCTCCACACGTTGCCACCCAAGACCAGGCATGAGCAAGGCCAGTGGCCTCAGGACGCCGTGGATCACAGGAGTTGATGGAAGGGCACTGGCGGGTCCGCTCTGAGCCTGATCTATGGAGTGTTGTGGGTAAGGTCAGCAACCAGGACCGGGACCCAGCCAACAAGAGGCCTGGGAGAATCCCAGGGGGAGAGCAGAGACGGAGAGGTCAGCTAAGGCAAGCTGTGCACAGAGGAAGGCCAGCAGCTCTGCTCAGGATCAGAACGCAGCACAGCAGGGGGCCGGCACCCAGGCTGGTAAGGAGGAGTCACCGTAACGAAATAATTCTTTCTATACGGTGTATGATAAGGGCAGTGATCATAGCTGCAGCAGAGTACCTTCAAGAGCACACCTGGCAGAGTGCACGGTGGCTACAAACCAACCGGGTCTCAAGGTGAAAACAGCTGGGCAGACAGTCTAGCCTGCCACACAGAGAGGAAGAAAGCATCAAACTGGGTTGACCTGGAGTTGGAATTCAGTGTGAAGAGTCCCCAGGACTGCAGTAGCGGCAGGACTCCCCAGGCAAAGGCTGAGAGACAGCAGAGGAAACACTGAAACTTCTGGGAAACTCTCGTCTGACCATTTAACAACAGCAACAAGGTCCGTTCATTGAGAGCTTGCTCCGTGAGCTGTCCACTGATGATCCCACAGTCCCCCCACAAGAAAGGGCCGTTGTGACGCGGCAGCCGAGCCTCAGAGAGTAGCCTGCGGTGACTTCCCTAGCAAGGGGTCCTCCCCAGCCATCTCCTCTCCGTGTCAGTCTCTTCTTCCAAAGTGTGCGCCCACCTCGGAGAAGCAGCCTCCAGAGTGAACGGTGAGATCTGCCAGCTGCTCCCGGCTCGCCTACCCCCGGGGAGCAGAGCCTCCCTGCGCGGCTGACATCGGACGGTTGAGGAAAAGGTGACCACGTGCTACAACAGCTAGCGAAGGAAGGGTAGGGTTAGAATCAAGTGCACTTTATTTTTTAAAAAAGAAGAGTGGATCGAATGGTGCGCGATGGGAACAAAATGCTGCTGAGTGCACGCGGGCCGAACGATTTCTAGGGGGCCGGCATCTGCTATTCTGGTAGTCTGGTCTTTTCTGGTGGTTTCTCTACCATAAGGATTGTCCAGTAAGCTAAAGAAAGACCTCTGGGCTACTTGCCTCAGCCGACTATTTAATATTACAAATATTACAACACTAAGTACGGTACTGTATCACAGTAACCGCATCAGCAGTCTCTCCATCTGTTACCAGGATCTGTTATTGGGATCATTGCAAAACGAGGTCAGAGCCATCCGCTTATTGGCCTGACTCGCCATACACATCCTCTGGCCGGGTTTGTCTCCCTCAGAAGATGCCTTGTTCTAACTGGTCCACTCTGCAGAATCCAGGGTGTGATGCAGGAGATTGCCAAAGTAACCGGAAACTTCTCAAATGAACAAGAATGAATGGCAAAAATGAAAATAGCAAAACGCTTTCCTGATTCACTCAAAAAGGAATAAATGAGGCAAAGCCTACCAGTGCAGACCGAAACGATAATGCTATAGAAGAGACAAAGGAAAGGAAATCTGCAGTGGCGTTGATCCGCAGGAATGGGGCCGCACATTTGCCATGACTGCCGCAGGGAGATACAGAAAAAGAGGCTCTGAAGAAGGGATTGGTGGCCCAGTTTTGCAATGTTTATTATCAGTCTCTCCCAGTATCAGGATAGAAAAAACTCAAAACACACACCTTGGTCGTGGTATTTATCCCTGCCTTATCACCAAATAATGGTGAACCACATTATTTCCAGAAGAAATAGACCAAGGTCAGCATTCACTCACTGACCAGCCACATCAAACCAAGTAGGTAGCCCCATAGCTCGGGCTCTGCACGCTTGAATCAAAGTGATGGTCACCCAAGTCATTCCAGACAACTTCAGCTACACCAAATGCTCACTCGTTTCAAAGTGTTCACTCAAATGGGTGGTCTTCTTCAGCAAACGGCAGTAACTGCCCGTGTCTACCACACAGACACGTATGAGGCCGTCTAAGAGTGCCTTGCTGGGAACCACCCTTTCTAATCTTATCACTCCTGGACTTTCAGAAGTCACTTTGTTGACAATGAGCCAAATACCCAGTGGGAAACGTAGGTTCCCGACCCGTATGTCTACAAGAAGAGAAGACTCTTTTCAAAAAACAGACCTTCCTAATATGAAAGTATGTTCATGTTCTAAATGGGTCCACACTGATTGACAAACACTAAGAAATGTGTGTTCCTTTAGAAATGGACCCCTCAGCTACATACTACAGGATTCCAGCTATATGGCATTCTGGACACAGTGAAAAGATCAGTGGTTGCCAGGGGTTAGTGGGGAGGGAGGGATGAACAGGTAGAGCACAGAGAGATTTCAGGGCAGCAAAAATACTCTGTGTGATACCACAATGCAGATGCATGTCATTATGTATTTGTCCAGACCCATAGAATGTACACCACCAATGTCTAGTGAGAATATAACATTCTATAACATTAGAAAATTCTTTGATTAACTGTATGACAGTGAGCTGACGTCAACACTCGCTGGACAGCGATTACACAGCTACGCTCTGACAGAGGGTCACAGGTGCCTCTCAGCGTCCACAACCTTCTTCTTCCTGAGATGTGAGAACATCCATGCCTTAGTTGGGATCAATGATTCTCTAGCCTTCCTAGCAGCTAAGGGTGGGCATGCAACTCACTTGTAGCCAACGAACTATAAGCAGAAATGTTGTGTGTGGCTTCTAGAAAGTGTCTTTAGCAGGAGGGGCAAGCCCCTCTCCTTCCACCTTCCTGCCATGTGGAAAGAGGTTTGGTGGCTGGACCTAGTGGTATCAGACCATGGAGCCACCTTGGAAATGACAGCCACACGTAGTAAAGCAACATTGTAGAAGTCACCAGGACTGCTGACATCCTGCAGCCACCAAACCAGCCCTGGACTCTTTCACATGAGCTACCAAAACACCTGTACCTTATTTTAACTTCGGCGGGGGGGGGGAGGGGGAAGAGAGGGTCCTTTGTTGCTCCCAGACAAACCTAATCCAAACAAGCTCAGCGCCACACTGGTAAGCCCCACGGCCTGGCACATGTACTCTCTATGTTAGGAAGAAGGTAACAGGACAGATTATACTAAGAAGTCCGTTCAGGGAGACTTTATCAGTGTTAGTAGTAAAAGAGAATTCAAGTCCACAGACTCTTGCTCCAAGGAGAAATCAAGTCTAGCATGCTTCATGACATGGACCACAAATCGCCTCCGTGCAATCCTAAGCAGACTCCCGTGTGAAGGTTCCCTCCCTTTTATAAAGGTCACATTTCTTCTGACACTGGGTGAAACAGCCTCTGGAAAGTCCTGTGTAGCCCCAGGCTGCCAGGCGTCCCTGTCCGTTTTCCAGATTTCCAAGCGGGACAATGAAGGCAGCACACTGAACAAATTGCTCCGACCTGCAGACCCTGCACGGGACCAGCTCCTTTCCTGGAGCCTTCGCCAGGGCCCTGCCTCCTGCCTGCTCTGGCGCCTGCAACATCACCATCCTCATCGGTGAAGGCTGCGTGAAGGGGAATAAATGAATTAATAGTTCATGTCCGGATTCCCAAATGGTCACAAGGCCCAGATAGAAATCCTTTACTGGACTTGAGTGAGAGAGAAAAACTGAAAATGAGTCTCTGACTCTGCCTAGACCCTCTTGGGCCTGGTGAACCTCAGGGCGTCAGGGCTCATGCCCTTCAGATAACGTGACTGGGCCCCCTGGAATCTCTGCTCAAATGTCTTTGCCTAAAGCACATTGGGGTGCTCGCTTCGGCAGCACATATACTAAAATTGGGATGGTACAGAGAAAATTAGTGTAGCCCTGCAATAAAAATACAATTAAAATAAATAAATAAATAAAACACATTGGGACCCAATTATTAGTGGCAGCAAAGCTTCTACTTTCTCCTCTAAAAACAAAAAATCAAATCTCCACTCTGAATGGTTTTTTGCCTTTGTCAAGCCATTCAGGCATTAGCCGACTGACATCTGAGTCAACCTGACGCTCTCCAGATTGCTAACACCACCATTATCACATGCAAAGAATTTTTAGAATACTGAATAGCCATCAGGGGGCTTGGCAATGTAGCCCAGCCCCTTTCCCAGGCACTCCAGAAACAAGGACGCTCTGGCCGATTAGGCAAACTCTACTCTGAGTGTCGGCCCGGGTCATTCTCCTGCTCTTTGGTGCTTTCATTTGGTTCCCTCTCCAAGTCTCTGACTGTCTGGTCCAGGAGCTCCCTGCTTCCCCCTCACCCTCCTGAGCATCACCGGAGCATCTTTGCAAGGAGATGTGGTTGTATGAGGAAGAATATGTCAAGGAAATGGGAAGGTATCACTTGCACTGGGCATTTACTATGTGCACATAGTATAGTTTATGTGTTTTCTCACTTAATTCTTGCAGCCAATCAAGGTGATTTGTATTTCTACTCCCATTTTAAAGATGAGAAAACTGAGACTTTGAGCGGATAGGAAACCTGCCCAAAGATCACAGCGTGTGCTAGAGTTGGCACGTAAATCCAGGCTTGTTTGATTTCAAAGCCCATCTTTTCACTCTAGTCTAAATAGTGCATCTCCAACAGAAACATTAGAGATTATTAATATTTAATAGTTACCTACAAGTGCAATTCAATTAATTTTGCTCTGGATCCATGGAATTAAGGCAGTTAGGGAAGAACTTTGTCTAAAATGGAAAAGATAAAGAAGTTGCTTTGAGGGTTTTGTTTTATTTTATCTAAAGTTCCTTAATAGCACACCAATTTTTAGGACTAAGCCAAGAAATAGGCATTTAAATCCTAATTTCATTTTTAAAGAATTACGAGTTTTATTAAGGTCAAAAACAGAGCTGAAGACAGAGTCCAAAGTCTAGCGACCCTGTATTTTAGGCAGGAACAATATAACTAAAAAGAATTTAAGTAATAATATGGATAATTTGAGGAAGTATTTTTATAAGTCAATACATAAAATAAAGTTTGGCAGTAGAAAGTCCCCAGTTCATATTTGTTATGTCAGCATAGCTTTAACTACATAAGTTTAAATTCATACTTCACTTTCTAGAACACGCAGTTTTCTCTAATACCAATACTTAAGAGAAAGAAAAGAAGCATTTGCTTTCTTTTTTAATAAAAATACAGATATTTCCATTCTTTTATGTATACATAAACCTATACAAAATACATTGTACTGTTTTTTGTTTTCTTTTGGGTTTTTTTGAGACAGGATCTTGCTCTGTTACCCATCCTGAAGTGCAGTGACCCCATCATAATAGCTCACTGCAAGCTCAAACTCCTGGCTCAAGTGATCCTCCTCCCTCAGCCTCTCTAGTAGCTGTGCACCACTATGCCCAGCTAATTTTTTTATTTCTTGTAGAGACAGAGTCTCACTGTGTTGCTCAAGCTGGTCTCAAACTCCTGGCCTCAAGTGATCCTCCTGTCTTGGCCCCCGAAAGTGCTAGGATTACAGGCATGAGCCACTGCACCCAGCCCAACATTTGCTTTCTAATATGTGCCTTCTTTGTTTAAAAGAAATGAAAGAAGGAGGATTAACCTAGGTGAACATTTCTAAAATTCCTATTATGTGGAAAATGGGCCAAAATTGTGAAGAAACTGATTTATATAAAACTGGGAGGTCTACAGGCAGGAATGGCTATAGATATTCTTAGCAGTTGAAGTCACTGGTTTATCTTGTTTTGTAATTTTTTATCTTCAGCTTTCAGCACTGTTGCCAAGTTCCATGAGAAGATGCTCCAAGATATGTTACTGAGAGCAAAAAGCCTTATTGTTTGAAAGTAATCTCCTCATTGCCTGCTCCGTAACCCCCAAGGTCTTCCAGCAGACACGGAAAACACATAATTTCCATTTCCGTATGTGGCTTGGAATGCTTATTGTCATCAGACTATTGTGTCTGCTGCAAACATTTGTGTTCTGAAAGAGTAATGACTTACAGCTCCTTAGGAGGCATGAGGGACCCAAGGCCTCTGTCTCCTCCCACGTGCTATGCATTGTCACCTCCCCTTCCTTCCACCCAGAGAAGCTTTGCGATTGCAGTGAGTCCACAGGTGACCATCTCTCTACTGTACCAGGGATGCAAAATTTAGTTCATCCCAACCCCAGCATAGAAATGGGACTCAGACAGGGCAGCCTCAGAAGCACATCCTTGCTTCGTCCTCACCTTTGTGGGCTACAGCAGACCCAATGACAAGGGGAGAGACGACAGAGAGACAGAAGGTCAAGGAGGTCCCTGTCTGGAGTGGGCAGGGCAATGCTACCCTTAATCCTGAGGCTCCCAAAACTGCCTGCCAGAGTCCCAAATGCTACCAGCTGTTGTACTGCACCAAGATGCCTGTTCCCTACATTTCTTCATTAAATAAATAAATAAAAATCGCTTGCATCCTCAAGTATTTTAAACACATAGAAAAGTACAAAGAATAATAGAGCAAACATCCGTGTACCTATCACACAGAGTTTTTCAACATTGAGGACACAGAAGCATCTGAGCTGGTGGACGTCCCGGGTCAGCTTTCTGAGTCCACACTGCTCTGATTCCCTTCCCTATCTGTACTGATGCGTTTGGGGGTGGGCATCGCATGGATGGGCTGAGATGTGTGAACTGCCCATCTGATTCTCTGAGCCGATGAAAGATGCTGCGCAATAATGGTATGCTGTCCTCGGAGAGAGCTCCCTCTCGCTTTTCACGCTCAGAAGACACGTGGGGGAACATGGGCTGCAGCCCTGAAGAAACATCTCCTAGTAGCAGGTGCATCATAAATTTTGTTGTATTCAATTGTCAGTATCCTAATTTAGAGCTAAAAGAAATCTCAGGGCGATCCAGGTCGGCCTCTCATTTTACAGATGGCAAAAGTTGAATCTCAAAGGAATTAAGTGATGTACCCAAGGTCACACAAATACCTCGCAGTTCAGGGCTAAAAACTAGTTCTCTACCATCACTCGGTGTAATGTTTTTTTCCTTCATACCGTATTGTTTTCATGAAAAAATAAAGTGAAACTCATGCGCACTTGCTTTAACCATTGGCAGGGCTAATAGAGGGGTGAAAATGGTATGTTTGCCCCCTTTGCTTACAATGTTTATTTCCTTTGGACCGTGTTCCAAGGACCCCCTGTCTCCTAACCACCCAGAACCACACCCTCTGCAGTTGGTGCCCTGGGCTTACCCATTACCCTGGAACTCTGCTCCAGGGCCCGTTCCCTCTGCCCTCATCTGGGCCTGGCTGAGCTGAGCGAGGGGCCCTCCCTAAGCACGTGTGCCCTGGCCTGGCTGGTGTCCTCTGGTGGACCTTGAATCCCTCCGCACTAACAGAACTGCCCTCACACCTGCCATCAGCCACCTCCCTGCAGCCTCAGGCCAGGACTGGTTGCCTGGGCCTTCCTCCTGTTCTCTCCACCATCAAATCAGTGCAGTAACCAAAACGCAAAAAAAAAAAATGAAAAAGAAATAACATAAGGCAATAGAGAGGAGAAAATCTGGATAATCCACTAACAGAATAGTTTAACACTGAAAAAGAAAGAATAGGCTCTAATGAACATTCTTCCCTTGATCGTATTTCCGAGTGACCGAACCTTCCATCATTCACTCAAGGCAGCGAAATCGAATCCAGAGACACCCACACAATTGCCAGCCCCACGTTTTGATGTCAGAGAACAAGAGAGGTGTCTGGGCTTCTAGCTACCCGTGGTCATGCTGTACGACATGAATCCAAATTGCATTTCCCAGATGCCTCCCTGAGAGGCCCCAGGCTCTGGTTTCCTGGGCACAGTCCCACCTTAGAATGGTGTCGGTGTCTGGGCTCCGTGTGGCCGGACGTGTGAAGGAGCCGACAAGTCTCTGGGTCCAGGAGGACGCCTGCTTGCAGCCTTTGGAGCGTCTTTGCCAGCCTGCCAGGAGAGTTCCAGAGGGACAGGAATCTCCCGCAGTCCCAGAGCCCGGCTTTAGGCAGCTGGACACTAGTTTCAGAGGGACTAAAGTATTAGAATAGCTATCTGCAAAAAGCCCTTTTAACTTTAAAATTCTAAGATGTTATGATTCCCAGGTCACTTTTCTGAAAAGCTGAGGCTACTGGCATTCCCAGCGGGGTTTCCCCGGATCCGGGCCAGTGGGCCCTGGAGAATTCCTTGGTAGCTCCCAAAGAAGCCCTCGATTGTTCTCCTCACATTAGTTCCCAAGTCGTGGCAGGTAGATGGGAAAGAAGAAAACATTCAAGTGTATGCAAGACGAGCCTTGATAGTGACTGGACTCGAACCAGCTTGGGGCGAGGATGCGTCCACCTGCCTTCCGATCGCCTCAGGGACAGAGGCCCAGCTCCCTCCACCCCTCCTCACTCACTCAGGCCTCTTCAGAGAGGCAGGTCCACAGGCAAGGGGGCCTAGCTCGCGTCTTAACCTCTTCAACGCTCAGGTTCTCCCTGTGAGGAAGAAATGAGGAAACTAGTTGGACTTGCCTCCCGGGTCCGTCTGCAAAGTGTAAACGAGAGCACGTCTGCGCCCCTCTCAGCACGGCGCCCGGCGCGCAGCGAGCAAGCGATACCCGCTGCTGCGACGCACCGGGCCGCACGGGAGCTGAGCCCCAGAGTCGTATTGGAAATGGTGTGGTCCAGGGCTCCATCGAGTACATGAGAAAACAGAGGCCTAGGAAGATAAATTATTCTCCTAAATCCACGCCGCTGCTTGGCACAGATCAGAATCCATTTGCGCTGACCCACGATCCAGCGTGTCCGTGTCCCCTCCAAAGAAAAGAAGGCAGTTTTCTTTCTCTGCTTAGCCCGCATCACAATGGCCACAAAGCCATCTTTAAGGCTTACGCAGTGTTTTTCTTTGTTGGGCTAAAGACAGCTCACACTTGAGTGCCCAGTAAGCCTGATTCACTTCCCAGAGCAAGCCGTCTGGCTTCTGTTGCATTTCACACAGAATTTCCATAAGCTTGGCATAAAACATCCTTTCCTTTCCTTTCTTCTTCTTCTTCCTTTTTTTTCCCCAGTCCTTTGACTACTCAACAGAGCCTCATCTGAAGCTTACTTTGGAAATCCAAACTGGGGGTGACTCATATCAAAGAGCTTTCCCTCCACCTTCTCTCATGAGCCAAAGCCTCCCTGCTGACAGCTGCTTGGTCTGAGAGGTGCAGCACAGCCCCCATAAATCACCCCAGGTACAGAAGCTACCAGGGGCCACGTCACCTGGCCCAGCTACAGGGGAACAACTCACATGAGGAACATTTTACCGCTGAGCCGAAGAAATGTGGTTTCTGCTCTGGAAATGAACCTGATAAACGGTTCTCTTACTGGGACTCTCACCCAGCTACTCAGACGCTTCTTGCCACGAGGCATTTTCAGCATCCACTCCTCAGTGTGTGGCATTCAAGGAAACCCAAAACGAGTTTCTTGAATTCTTGAGTGAAAAAATTTACTTAGAGGCAATGCCACAATTTATGAAAAAGAAATTCTATTTGCAAACTCACTTCAACCCAGCACCTACTCACAGAGCACCTATGGTGGGCAGTCCTTTCCACGTGCGTGTATACACTTTCTTGTCTAGCCCCCGAACCCCCTCTGTGAGTGGATTTCATTCTGCCACAGGGTTTCAGGAAGATAAAGGGAAACAGTGGGAGAGCCCAGGGTTAGAGGCCGAGATGTCTTTGTCATCGGTTCAGTGAAGTGTTCCTACACTTTCCTATTTGTGTCATCTGTAGAATCAAGGATGCATTCATGGAGCTAATGTGTAGCACAGTTTTGTGGGAGGTGGATTTATTAAAGTTGTTCAGATTTATGATAAGTCTTTAGTTACTATTCTCAATTGCATCACCCCTAAAGAAACAAGGTGGATGGTAACCTCAGACAGTTACAAGTGATTCACCCCAGGTTTTCAGATTTTAACGGTCTGCTCAGTGTGACCGAGACACATCAGGGCCCAGAAAGGGTCTTGTTGGGGTCAGTGTTCGACATAACTGAAGGAAGGACACACAAATCCTTCCATTTTCCCAGGATGTCTGCCCAGAGGGTTGATCGTGTCCCTGGGGTGAGGATCTCAAGTGATGACACCGCATTGTGAATCCCAGACAGCCCCAGCGACATGTTTCAGCTGAAGTCAACATCTGCTCTGTTGATTAGAAACAGCCCAAGAAAATTATCATTCTTATTACTGGGTAATTTTTAGCACTCTCTCTGATCTTCTGCCCTGGGAACCATATGCTTCACGACATCTTACACTGGGATGAAAACACTCCTCTGCAGTCAAGCATTGTTGACATTAGTATTTATTGAGAGTACTTGAGGCCTCCCCTAGTCGAATTGGCAGAGTCCAACAGGGTCGTTACCAATGCTGGAAAGCTGGCTTTTGGGCTTTGTCCCGGGACATGAAGAGGCATCTCTGCACCATCCCGTCGTGGGTCAGACACTTGGGGACTTGTCTGCTCACAGCACCACTCTCTGCCGGGTTCAGTGTCCTTGGCTGGCTTCCTGTTCTCTCTCCCATACTCCCCCTCACCAACATCCTCATTACTCTTTTTCCCTTTTATCAAGCTAGTGTGTTCTTATACCATGCATGTTAATTTTTGATACTAACTAAGCTAAATAAAGCATAAAAGAAAGGCAAACCTCCTGGCACAGATGGACCGAAAGGGAGAAAATAAATTCAAAGTCTCCTACGGCAATTATTGTGCTGCTTCCCTCGAATAGAGTTGGTGGGGGGGCTGCTCTCAAGAGTGTGGTCGAGAGTGTGTGTCAGCTTCCCGTAGGTGCCCGGCTCGGGGTCGTGTCCAAGCCCAGACCTCCAGGAGAGGACAACCCTTGTTACCTGCCCCAGGAGGCCCATCTCTTGATGTCTGGTGGCCTGAGTCAGCCGAAGCCTCTAGGCTGTCTCCCAGGCAGCCCTGGGCTGGCCCAACTGACCAGCGTTGCAGGAGGCCACCTGCACGCCCTCCTCCCACCCCAGCAGCAGAGACAGAACAACGAATCCTGCTCTCCGGGCTTCCCTCTCACAGACCCCATCCCAATCACTCCTTATACAAAGTACAAAACAATTGGTTGGGCTCTGAACAAATCACAACGTTAGGGCTGTCATGCGTCCCTGAGTCACCTTGATCAGACTGCGATGATCCCAGATCTGTCAGTTACACATTTATAGATTATTGGGAAACTGTTCTTCAAAAACATTCTTATTTGCAATTAAATCTATTATAGTCAATAAGGGACAAGGGCAGGAGGAAAGGTGGAATTTTAAATAGGGCGGTCAGCGCAGACTTGATGAGAAAGCAACATCTGAGCAAAGACTGTTCTTCACTCTGCTGGACGCGGCGAGAAACCCAGGTAAGTCAGGCATGGCCTCGGCACTAAGGAGTTTGTCATCTGATGATGGAAAACTTTCAAGAAGACACATTGCAGCATAACAGAGGAAAGTCACAGAGACGGAAAAAAAGAAGTCCACAAATCGCAATGAAAAAGAAAGAGCACGCTGACCCTAATGAGTTGCCTGTGGGTAAGTAGCTTTGCGGGGTGCCGGGAGGAAGACAGTGTGGTGAGGGAGGACAATCTCTGTACCTGACGCTTGGTAAGGGTGGCGGAGGGAGCTTAGGGGCCAGCACAGTGGGGCCATCGTGAGTAAAGGCGTGACGTCAGGAAGGGCTGCGCGGTGTGAAGGCTGGAGGACGGGGCGGAGGGCGGTGCGAGAGCTGAGGGGTCCCCGCCAGAGATGCTAAGACAGCAGTCTCCCTGCGGAGGTGAGGAAGGGAGCGCAGCTGGGAACCAGGGCCCTGGCGCGAGGCACGGCCTTGCCCTGAAACGCACGGGAAGCAGAACCGGAGAGAGGGGCAGACACACATCGCAGTGGGGTAGATGCCCCCATCGGCTTCGTCTGTAAAGTGGAAGCCAAGGTCATGGCCAAGAACGAGGAACTAGGGATGAGGGTTCAGGGTTGAGCAGACCAGAAAGATTTAGAATAAACACACTGAATCCACGACTGCCAAATACAGCTGGACGAAAAGGAGCATGGGGCATCAGTGACTGGAACCAAGAAACCCTAGTTTGGGACTTTCCCCTCAATGCTCAGCTCCTGGACACGGCAGGACAAAAGCAAGAGAACCTGGGCGTGGACAGGGAAGGGACAAAGCCAAGGGAGCAGTGCGCCACCTCACGGCCTGTGGCCACCAGGGCCCCTGCAAATGGGATTCGGTGGTGTCTGCATTCAAATCAGTATGGCCACACTGGCAAACAAGTGAGATTATCAGAAAAATAATTCAGATTTGGCTGGAATGCCTTCAGAATCTGTTTTAGGATTTGGGCACCGGCACATCTAATTTAACTTGGCCCTGGGCCTCCAAGACTATAGAATAAGATAGGGGCAATTCTCTCTCTATGCTGTATATGCAATGAACTTTGAGAGCAATATATTATTTTGTCAGTTGGGCAGTAACTTTTAAGTCTCCATGTCCTGTTTCATAATCAGCTAGGCAGGCACAAGACCAAACTGCATACTTCTGAAGAAAATATAAACATAAGCATGCAAACGGTATCTCCATAAAGTACAGCATTTGACAAGTTCACCCTAAATAATTCACTCTTTGTGTTCCACAAAAGCACTACCCTACGCAACCCAACACAAATACATCCACCCAAGCTCTGTAGTTTGAAACGCATCAGCATGGACCGAATATCGTCTGTTCATTTAATTTTAATGTTTGGTCTTCCTAAGACTGTGTTTCTTATATAAAATATTTTGGGATGCCCCAAAATATTGAAGTGATTCACTTATGTATTAAAAACAAACTATTTTCTGAACTTGGGCGAAGGACACACATTAGCCAATGTGTCGTTGAAACAGTTGTCAAAGGGTCCAGGCTGTGTGGTGGGACGAGGGTGGTCAGAAAAGGAATTGTGGACCACAAGGATTGGGAGGATTTGAGGCTCGGGAGCGACAGTGAGGACGGGAGAACGAAGAACAGTTCCAAAGAGAAGGAGGGAGGAAGGAGGCAGAAAGAAAGACGCATCAGAGGTGCCCTTCGGGAAGAGAAGGGCCAAGTTCATGTGCAGTGTAGACCCTAACAATAAAGGGCCCAAGGGGGTGGCTGACCTTGACTGGAGCGGAAAATCGTTTGGAACGAGAAAACCGAATTGCCCTGGGTGTGGTTTACTCAAAATCACCAGAGGAATCTTTCCAATGCCAACTCTGAACCAAGCTGCTCCGTGCTTACTAAATACCACCTTGGCCACTTATTCCAGCTGATAAATGCTGGCTCGTCCCCCAAGTCTCTGCGCAAATGTTAAGCTCCTTTGAGAACCTTCCTGGGCACCCAGGCAGAGTCTGGCATTCGCGTCTCCATGATCCCGTAGACAGGAGCATAACTGTCACTAGTGTTAACTGCTCTGTGTTGGGATTGTCCACATAACCGATCCTCTTCTAAAATGCAAGAACCTTAAAGACAAGGGTCACATTTACCCATGGCTGTACCCCAGTGCCTAGCACAAAGACTGGCGCATTGTTTATGCTCAACTAGTTAATATTTAAGAGTAGGGGTTTTTAAACAATGATGAACAGTTGAATCTTCTGGGGGAGTTTTTCAGAATGCAGAGGCCCAGGGCCTTTCAAGACCTGACGGCTGCATCTGCATCTGGGCAACCGTGCGCGGGAGGCGGTTTCCCGGCTAAGGCCGGTGCGCCCTGGAGATGCTGCCCCAGACTCTGTGCACTCGAGGTGCTGACATCACTCGTGTGTCAGGAGGCAGGGGTCACTGCCAAGAACGCGGGCTCCAGAGCCTGGGTCTGGATTCAAGTCCCAGCCTTCGTCTATGAGTCCGTTACCCACCAGCCCCAGGAGCTTGGGCACATTCCTGTGACTCTCTGAGCCTCGTTGTAAAAATTAAACAGCGTGGGTGACATTCAAGTTGGTACAGATTATATCTGTAATGAATCAAAGTCTTGGGCATATGCTTGCCTTTGAATCCTGTTGATTATAATAATGACGCTATTTTGTACATTAGCATAGCTTGTTATTCTCACCACAAAACTTTCATAGTGTTGACCTCATTTTAACCTCTTAATAATACTCAAAATGAGGGCAGAGAATGTCTCGATTTCCTCACTACATAGATGAGGGGATCACACTGCATGGAGGTGTGAAGATTAACCTTGAGCACACCTGCGTGCCCAGACTGGAGCAAGTGCCTTCCTGCTCTTCTTGTGCCAAATACCAACTCACCAGCGCACACCAGCCACCTCCCCAAGGGAGTCACATGGGTGTTCAGGTCGCTCGGAAGGAGCTGCAGGAAAACAGCCATTAATTGAGTCGTATCTACTCAGGACCAGAGGGAAGTGGCACACCAGAAATAAGACTTCCATCTAGAAGGATGAAATTCCAGGCTAAGAGAATGTCGCGGGCTAACGCACAGAGGCAGGAAAGAGGCTGCCTGATGAGTAGCTGATTCTGATGAGTCAGAGAATCTGCTGGAAAGGAACGTCCTGGCCAGGTCATCAAGGGCTCCAAATGGCATTTACATTGTATTTGTTAGGTAAGGCAGAGTTGCTGAAAATTGTTAGCGGGAAAATTAATAGTTTCAACACTCTGTCCCTGGCTTTCCTAATGGATAAGAAGAAGAAGACGATGACGACCAGGTGCAGCAGCTCACACCTCTGATCCTAGCACTCCAGGAGGCTGAGGCAGGAGGATCGCTTGAGCCTGGGAGTTCGAGGTTACAGTAAGCTATGATTGGACCACTGCACTCTAGCCCTGGTGACACAGCGAGACCCTGTCTCAATAATAATAATAATAATAATAAAGCTGGACACATACTAGGCACTGCCCTAAGGGCTTTACAAGAATTAATCCATTTAATTGTCATCCACACCCTGTGGGTAGTTCCTATCATTACCCAACTTAGGGATGAGGAAACTGGTGAACGGAATTGCCGCAGTCACAGAGCCATTAGGTGACCAAGCTAGTGCTCCAGCCTGAGAGCCAATGCTCTTATTCACTTCATGAGTGGTACCTCCCAAAAAAAAACTAAGAACAGAGCAGCACAGTTAAGAGATGGTAGCAGCAGGAATGAAAAAGAAGGAAAAGAGACATGATTTTGAACAAATAAATGTGGACTTTTTAATATTATTATTTCATATTTGTAGAAATCTACCTGGCAAGTAGTTCAAAAATCTCTCATTAAACACTTTTATAAGTAGGATGCTTGGCCAGAATGACTCATTTTACATCCGTTTGGCAGGTAAGGAAATATTCACAGATGCTACAAGGACTGTCAGACCCATTAGTTGGTCTGATGGGACGGATGTCTCACGCCACCATAATCACCAAACAGCTAATGGCTCCAGTGAAGGGAACACGAGAAGGACGGGCACCCAGGCCACATTTGTGCCAAGCCTCCTCTGTCTTCTAAGACCATGCTTTCTAGCAGATACCTGGCAGGAAGAGGTGGAAGAATGGAGAGATGGAGAAAGTTAAAGAGAGGGAGTAAAAGAAAAAACAAATACTTCAGCTATGTTTGAAAATGACCAGAAATCTAAAAACAGAAACCATTTTCAAACTTGCAACTGAAACCAGGAAAAAAGGACAGCGAGAACAGCAAGCGTGCCAAGTATTACCTAAGGCTGTCCTGGGTGTCCTCCGGAAAGAACGCTGAGAGTCTCTGTGCTGAGAAAAGCCCCATCTGGACGCGCTGGAGATGTTCCTCGCTGACCTCATGCTCTCTCGCTGAGCTCATTTTGGACGGCTTCGTGGGTGCACAAATCATGTTTGATGGGCTGCTTTTAATATCTGCCCATGTTTTCTGACTTCTCTTTGCATAACCTCCAGAGCATTCCAACCCAGACGTCCCTGGAAGACTATTTCCAGGGCACTCTCATTTGCCATTCTGATCGTTTATCAGTAGACTCTGCAGAATTCACTCCTTTCAGTGACTTGCTATGCAATACTCCTCTTGGGTAGCTGTGATGGAGACTAGCTGCTTGGTCACTCAGCTGTTTCCCTTGTTCCCCTGGGCACACAGCCAGCCTCCTTTGCTGTTGAGTGCACCCATGTGACTGAGTTCTAGCCGAAAGACTGTGGGCAGAATGACACCTGCTATTTCTAGGCTGGCCCATGAAGCCCTGCTGCATGGTGTGGGGGTGAGTTCTACTTTGGTCATGCTGAGTTTGAGGTTCCAGGGATGCATCCAGCTATGTTGGTTTGGAGCTCATGAGATAAGTCGGAACTCAAGACAGAATCATTGATAGAGATCGCCCAGACACTGGAGAATGAGAAAAGGCCATACAGCAGATCCATGAAGACCACTTAGTAAGTAAGACTATCCCACGAAGCTCGAGAGGTATTCCAAGGAGTGAGAAACGGGAAAGCCGGGTGAAATTTTCACAAAAATTAAGGGAGGAGAGGGTTTCCAAAGGGCTGTAACCAATAGTGACAACTGTTACTGTAAGTGCTATAAAGTGAGGAATGAAAAACACCTGCCAGGTTTGCCAGAGTCAAGGCCACTGACAGCACCTGCCAGATTTAGCTGGGGCAGAGGGTGTGGGTGTAGAGCACAGGCTCCAAGAATTTGGGGACCGAATGAGAGGGAGGAAGTACAGACCAGAAGTGCAGACTTTTGGTGTTTTTGAGGGAAGGAAGACACTGCAATGACAGAAGGAACACAGCAACAGCGAAAGGCGTTTTCATGGGAAAACAAAGTGAATTAGAAATCAGACCTACATTATCATCCCAATGTTGTAGGTAGGGGAAGGAGTAGATAGCGAGAGAGAACACACATACAAAACGAAATCCGAAAAGTAAATGCAAAATGTAAAAGGTGATTATCTTTGGGTGGTAGGTTGAAATGTGGGCTTTATTTTTCTTCTTTGCAAATTCTCTGTAGATTTCTGTATTTCCAAAATTTCTACAGTGAGCTTAGTATTACATTTGTTACTGGAACAGGCTTTTGGTTTTTGTTTCTTAATGGGATACACTTAAGCTTGTTTAAAAGCAAAAGAGGAAACAGCCAGTGGCAAGAGGCAGGACAAGGAGCAGCTCGCAGAGCAACGTGCCGAGGGAGGTGGGAACACAGGAGCCCAGGTCAGTGGGGAACGTTCTCTTCTAAGGCTTATGTACTCTGTTAAACTGGAGGACACCAGCTGGGGGTAAAGGAGGGGTGAGGCATGTTGTGAGGGGCTCAGAGTTGGGGAATTGAGAAAAACGCTGAAGCCAAGTCAGCACTCCACACCCCCACGACCTCTGCCACACCAACCCCCACCACCCCTCGGCCACACCCTCAAGGAACCAGGGGTCTCCTCCTCGCTCCTTCCTGTCTAGATTGTCCTAGCTTGTTTCTTCAGTCTGGACGAAGTTCCTGGGCCAGTGTCCCTTGTTCAGAAGCTGTCCTCCTCCTTCCTCCTATAAAAATTAATGTTCTGAAATAAAAGAATAATTTTCCCATTCATCCCTATGTGACCCCACTCCAAGCTGACATCATTACCTGGCCCTGTCATGGAAAGCACCACATGAATTAACTCACCACATGTGCTGACGGTGAATAATAACTAATACTATTTTTTCCTACTGATGAAAAGCTGTATTTTAATAGAAGACACCTAGAACCATGTGCTTTAATCAAGAGGTGGGCATTTGCAGCTCTGTGGCACTTGGGGAAGAGAGTCATTTTTTGGCAATAGAAAGGGAGGAGCTGTTCCAGTTTTCATTAAATCCGCCATCTACATAATGGCCCAGCTTGTCTCCATATGAGACCAGCCACACTAAGGTGGATTCTGAATGCTCATCTGTCATAGACAAATTTAATCTAACAGAAAGATAAACTATGGCATAAGAAAAGAAGATTGTATTCCTCAAAAATGTCTTTCAAGGACCAAGAAAAAATAAAAGTCTTTGAAGAAATACAAAGACTGAGAGAGTTTACTAGCAGCAGATCCTCACTGAAGGAAATTCTTAAGGATGTACTTCAGGAAAAAGGGATATTATCCCAGATGGAAAGAATGAGATATAAAAATAAATGAAAGCAAAGAAAGGGAGAAATATGCAGATAAATCTAGAGAAACATTGAAATATAAAATAAGAAGAATGAGATAATACAAACAGTCACAATTATATTCTTGGGGAGTCATAAAAAACAAGATAGAATTAAAATACACAATAACAACAGCACACATTAGAAGGGAATAATGAAAACCGATGCATTTTAAGGACTTCATCTTATTTGGTGAGGGAGTTTAGATATTGATTAACTTCATTCTTTGATAAATTAACCATACATATTAAACTCGATGGTAGCCATGAAAAGAATAAAAATAGAGTGCATAACTTTAAACTACTGTAGAAAAAAGTGAAATGAGAAAAACTAACCAATCAATCCAAAAGAAGATAAGAAAGGGGAGAGAAAGGAACATGGAAATTCTAAGACAAGTAGAAATCACAAAATAATACAACATCGTGGGAGCTATAAACCCAAGCACATCAGTCAGTAAAAAATTTCAGTAAATGTATACAGATTCAATTCTCCAGCTAAAAGATAATGATTAATAGGCATTTTTTAAAGACACAGATCAAAAACATGGAAACAGAAACATTAAAAGAAAAAGAGTAAATATATATATTCAAGTGAATACCAGTCAAAAGAAAACTATTATAGAATATAGTATAATACTATACTATACTAGAATATAGTATAAAACTATTATATTTCTATTATATAGAAAACTATATAGTATTTGGAGGGAGGAGAATAGACTTTAAAGCAAAAAGCATTGCTATTGGCAAAAAAAGAAAAAGCATTGCTATTGGTAAAGAGAAACACTATATAGTGACAAAAGGTTTAATTTGCCAGCAAGTTTAAATAATTCTAAACTGCTATGCACCTAATCACAAGGCCTCAAAATATAAAAAGCAAAAATAGAAGCATGTAAAAATAGGTCAATCTGCCACTGTTGCAACAGATTTTCATATAACACTCTCAGAAATTGAGAGCCCACTTAATTAACTACAAAGTTTCTGCATGACAAAAGAAATAATCAAAAGAGTAAACAGACAACCTACAGAATGGGAGAAAATATTCATAAACTATGTGTCAGAAAAAGAATATCTAGAATCTGCAACGATCTCAAACAACTCAGCAAGAAAAAACAAACAACCCCATTAAAAAGTGGGCAAACTACATGAACAGGCATTTTTCAAAACAAGATATACAAATGGCCAACAAACATATGAAAAAATGCTCAACATCACTAATCATCAGGGAAATGCAAATTAAAACCACAATGAGATACCATATGACTCTAATTAGAATGGCCATTATTAAAAGTCAAAAAACAATAGATGTTGGCACAGATGTGGTGAAAAGGGAATGTTTATATGCTGTTGGTGGGAATGTAAATTAGTGCCACCTCTATGGAAATCAGTATGAAGATTTATCGAAGAACTGAAAGTAAATAGACCATTCTATCATGAAACCCCACTACTTGACAATATCTACCCAAAGGAAAAGAAATCATTATATCAAAAGGATATCCGCATTGGTATGTTTATTGCAGCATAATTCATAATCAAAAAGATCTGGAATAAACCTAAGTGCCAGTCAACTAATGAGTGGATAAAGAAAATGTGATGTTCCATATACTACTTACGTTGAGTAGCTGAGTACACTATGGAGTACTACTCAGCCATAAGAAAGAATGAGATAAAGTCTTTTGCAGTAACTTGGATGGAACTGGAGACCATTACCCTAAGTGAAGTAACTCAAGAACAGAAAAATAAATGCCACATGTTCTCACTTATAAGTGGGAGCTAAGCTATGGCTACACAAGGACACCACTGTGGTATAATGGACCTGGAGACTTAAGGAGAAAAGGTGGGAGGGGGTGAGGAATGAAGAATTATGTATGGGGTACGATGTACACTATTCAGATGATGGGTACACTGAAAGCCCAGTCTCCAACGCTGCACAATATATGCATTAATGGAATTCATCTTGTACCCCCTAAATCTATTGAAATAAAACAAGAACTCCAAAACTTAACACAGAAAAAAAAAGGGAAATTGGAAACCCAACCATTCAAAAAGATCAGTAAAGACATAGAAGATTTGAAAACAAAACAATTAAAAAGTTTGACCGAATGGGCAGATAGAACATTTGCACCCAGTAGCTACTCAGAATATTTATAAAAACTGACTGGATGCTGTGCCACAAAGCAAGTTTCAATACATTCAAAAGTAGTGTCATACAGAACACATTTATAACATTATTAGTAAAAGTCAATAACAAAGATAACTAAAATCATAATCATATGTTAAAAGACAATGGTGACTTTAGTTAAAGCACCACTAAGAAATTTTTTGAAATTAAGAAACACTTCTGGCCAGGCCCAGTGGCTCACGCCTGTAATCCTAACACTCTGGGAGGCTGAGGCAGGAGGATTGTTTGAGCTCTGGAGTTCGAGACCAGCCTGAGCAAGAGCAAGACCCCATCTCTACTAAAAAATAGAAAGAAATTAATTGGCCAACTAAAAATATGTAGAAAAAATTAGCCGGGTATGGTGGCACATGCCTGTAGTCCCAGCTACTAGGGAGGCTGAGGCAGGAGGATTTCTTGAGCCCGGAGTCTGAGGTTGCTGTGAGCTAGGCTGATGCCACGGCACTATAGCCCAGACAACATAGTTCGACACTGTCTCAAAAAAAAAAAAAAAAAAAAAAGAAAAGAAAAGAAAAGAAACAATTCTAAATAATGTAAAGATCAAAAAATTCAAAATAGAAACTGAAAATATTATGACTAAATAATGATGAAAATACTACATATCAAAATTTTCAGGGTGCAGCTAAAGCAGAACTTATATGGAAATTCATGGCTTTAAACATTTAGATTAGTAAAAAAGAAAGGCTGAAAATGAATGATGAAAGCATACATCTCCAGAAGCTAGAAAAAGAACTACAAAATAAACAAATTCAGTAGAAAAATGAAAGCAATAAAGATAAAAAAAGAAGTTACAAAACTACAAAGAAGCATGTAATAGGAACAAAGTAAGCTCTTTAGAAAGAATAATAAAATGGCAAACTTCTGAATATGATTGATAAAGAAAAAAGAGAAATTACAGACACAATCAGAGACATAGTTTCAAGTGTTGCCAATATTAAAAAGCATAAAAAATATTAGGAACTACCTTGTACAAATAAAACTTAGATGAAATGTTCCAATTCCTAGAAAAATATAACTTATCAAAATGAGTTAAGAATAATGGAAAACCTTAACAATCCAATAACAGTTAAATCGCATCAATAGCTCATTCAGGCAATGGACAATTACATTTTTTGTACGAACTGTTCAGGAGTACAGAAAATGAGGGGATAGTGCCCAACTCATTTTGTGAGGTCACTATAACACAGCTACATGAAAGCCAGAGGGAGGGATAGAGCGAGAGTGAGGGTAACAGTAGACTGCATGGCTAAGAAAGCGGAGTCTGGTTATTTGGGGATTTTGCTATTGAGTTGTTGGAGTTCTGTACATAATTTGGATATTAGCCCCTTATCAGATATATGGTCTGCAGGTATTTTCTCCCACTGTAGGTTGCCTTTCCATTCTGTTGAACGTTTCCTTTGCTGTGCCGAACTTTTTATCAATAGTTTGTGCAATCTCACTTGCCTGTTTTGGCTTTGTTGCCTGTGCTTTGAGCGGCATGACCAAGCAATTATTGCCAAGAACAATGTCAGCAAGTTTTTTCTCTAGTCTTCTTCTCTTAGTTTTATAGTTATAGGCCTAACATTTAAGTGTTCAATCCATTTTGAGCTTTTTTTTGCACATCGTGTGAGATGAGGGTCCACGTTTCATTCTTCAACATATGGATTTCCAGTTTTCCCAACACCATTTATTAAAGAGACTATCCTTTCTTTATTGTGTGTTCTTGGCACCCTTATCAAAGATCAGTAGACAGGAAACGTATGGTGAGGATGTGGAGAAAAGGAGCCCTTCACACTGTTGGTGGGCCTGTAAATTGATATAGCCATTATGGAAACCAGGGTGGAGGTTCCTCAAAAAATTAAAAATAGAACTGCCCATTAATACTCAGCAATTCCTCTAAAGAATATATATCCAAAGGAAATAAAATCTGGATCTCTAAAACATAGCTACACTCCTATGCTCACAGCAACATTGTTCATAATAGCCAAGACAGGGAAACCACATGAATGTCTATTGACTGATAAATGGATAAAGAAAATAGTCCACACAATGGAATATTATTCAGGCTTTAAAAAGAACTCCTTCTTTAGCCATTAGCCATACCCACTGCCATTAGCGCTGACATGGACAGACCTGGAGGGCGTTATGCTAAGTGAAATAAGCCAAGCACAGAAAGGCAAATACTGTCTGATCTCATGTATGTGTGGAATCGAAAATAGTCAAACTCAAAGAAGCAGAGAGTAGAGTGGTGTGGCCTGGGGCTGAGAGCTGAGGGAGATGGGGAGACTCTGGGCAGAGGGTCGTGACTACGGATAACAACGCTGTGTTGTATTCGTGAAATTTGCTAAGAGGGCAGATCTTAAGTGAGAAAGAAAGAAAGAAAAAGAAAGAAAGAAAGAAAGAAAGAAAGAAAGAAAGAAAGAAAAAACTAGCTGAGATTGGTAGCACACACCTGTAGTCCCAGCTACTCAACTACTCAAGCGACTAAGGCAGGAGGATCACTTGAACCAAGGAATTCCAGGCTGCAGTATACTATGATCACACCACTGGGCAATCCAGATCCAACCCTGGGTGACAGTGAGACCCTGTCTCTAAAAAAACCATAAAACAAAAAAATTACCTT